>NW_019104591.1:616667-627327 GCF_001995035.1 Momordica charantia
CCAACATCAACAAGGAATCATTGTGAAGGGAAAGTTTGAATGCGCTTGTCAATTTGTTATGTTGCCTCTCGAGGTAGTATAGTAACATTCCTGCAACACTCGTTTTTCACCCTTGACTTCACATATTCCACTAAGTGTTGGAAATTTCATGGATTGGTGATATGTGGATAGTATCGCTTTCAGCATGTGTATTGTAGGCCTGCCCAATATAGCATTATAGGACGAGGCATAATTGACGACAAAGAACACGACCATCTTCGTGACACTCCTTACCTCGCTACCGAATGCCACACGTAATTCTGTACTTCCTTCGGTGGTGATCTGTTCTCCGCCAAATCCGACCAGTGGTGTTGGGCTATTTCTCAACCCCCCATCACCCAATCCCAAAGCTTCGTAGGCACGAAGGGATACTATGTTTGTTGAACTACCCCTATCCATTAAGATCTGATGAACTATAACATTGACTATGTTTAGAGTGATGATATATGCATCGTTATGTGGGTAATGCACGTTAATCATTTCATCTTTGGAGAATTAGATCTTTGGTGTGTGACATGCAAAACAAGTTTGGTAGACTTCACGAGGTCCTCGGTTTGCCTTTGCTTCCCTTGCATATGTCTTTCTTCTTCTGCTGGATTGTCCTTAACTTTCTTGCAAGAGACTTGTCGTCCTGGTCGCTATTCAGTGTTGCATTGGAATTATCCATTAATTCTTTTATGTAGCCGCTCAGAGCGATATTTTCTACTTCCTCCTTGAGATAATAGCAACCATGCGTTGAATGACCATGATCTTGATTAAAGAAGCAATATTTTCATTCAATCCTCTTACGAGATGATGCTTTTATCTTCTCAGGCCACTTTACTATCTTCTTGTCTTTTATTTCCATCAGAAACTGCTCGAATGGAACCGTTATTGGAGTATATTTCTCGAACTTGTTCGAAGGCTCCCGTGGACCTGACCTGTCCCACGCACTCTAAACTTTTTCCCACGTTGATCCAATTGCTTTTCTCTAGACCTATCTCTCTTAACGATGTACTTTGCTTGATTACATTTCCCGTTGTAATTCCGCTTTAAGTGGAGTAGTTCCCTTACACATATATTTTTTAGCGTGACTCAATGCCTCTGAGAAGGTAGCTGGTATTTTTTCCAAATGAGAAAAATAACTTTCCGTCTTCCACACCATACATGAAGGCGATAAATGATACACTGTCGGTAACACCCGCTACTCGTAATTTCTCCTTGTTGAATTGACCACGTATTTTTTGAGACTTTCTGTCGACTTCTATTTTATGGTGATAAGATATGCAATAGGTCGACTTCTATTCCGTCGTTAAACAAACGGAGTGACAAACGCCCTTGTAAGTTATTTGAAGGAAGAAATTGACTTCCTCTTCAATTGTCAAAACTAGATGCGGGCTGAGCCAATCGGTGTGAAAGATAACACCCTACACCTAATGGCTTCTGTCACCCCATAAATTTCCATCCATTCTCTATATACGTCGAGGTGATCTATAGGATCTGTTGAGCCGTCGTACTATTTGATGGCAGGAAGTTTGAATTTCAGTGTGACTTTCTTCCCTCATTATTTCTTCTACAAACGGAATCCGCCAGATCTACCATCTTATCGATGTCACATCATCCATCTTTTCATTTTTCATCAGGCTTATGTGGCTTCTCTACCTGATCATGTCGGCTAGGCAACATTCTTTTGTCAATGAGGGTTTGCCCGAGATCTGGTCGGCCACCACGGTCATTCTTGCTCCTGCTATGCACCACATACTTCAATTGTCCTGCGGTTATTTGACCTAGTCGACAAAAAACTTCACCTCGTGGGTTGTTGTTTCCTCCATCTTCAGTTTGCTATGATTCTATGGGTTGTTTTTCGAGTATTCGCTTCGTCTCATGGCTTATAACAAATGTACTTCCAAGTTCTTTAAAATATGAGATTGACTACCGTTAAATTGTCGAAACCAGATGCGGGCTGAGCCAGTCAATGCAAAATATAACACCCAAAACCTAATGGCTTCCATCACCCCATAAATTTCCATCCATTCTCTATATGTGTCAAGGTGATCGATAGGATATGCCGAGCCATTGTATTGTTTAATAGTATCAAGTTTGAATTTCAGGAGGACTTTTTCCCTCATTATTCCTTCTACGAACGGTGAATCTGCCAGATTTATCATCTCATCGAGGTCACATCCTCCATGTTTTAGTTTTTCATCAGGCTTATGCAACAATCAACAAGTTACATATATCTTACTTATTGTTGGTATGGGTGGATTGGGAAAAACAAATTTGGCGAAGGTTATCTTCAATCATAAAACGATTTAACAACATTTTCATAAAACTCTTTGGGTATGTGTGTCTGAACCTTTTATTGTTGGCAAAAATTTTGGGACAAATCTTGCTAAGTCTAAAATGTACTTTAAGTGGTAGGGACAACAAGGAGGTCTTGCTTCGTGAAATCCAAAAGGAGATGCATGGCAAAAGATATGTTCTTGTGCTGTGGAATAGAAATTCTTATTCATGGGATGTGTTAAAGTATTGTTTAATAAGGATCACTGAAAAATATGAAAATAGCATTGTTGTGACTACAAGAAGTGCTTCAAATAAGTTTCTACATTGGTACAATTTTCATTTAAAATTGTTAAATAATGCTGCACTAAAACTACTTCAATTATCTAAAGCATCGCAATGATTATGAAGTTGTTGCATATTAACAACGACAAGAAATTTGCTTTCTTGTAGAATTTAGTCAATTTCTTTTTCCTTCAAATAAGTTTCTACATTGCTTCTTTATTCACTCCAACTTAATATGTGCATCGATTTTGACCAAAAACAAAAAAAAAAACTTACATAAACCGACCAAAAACTTATATCTAAAGCCTTCAAGAAACATCTATAATAATTGGGTCATGTCGATTGGATCCAACATGACTGTCATCCGTAAATCCCCAACCTTTGTTACTTTATTTTTATTTTTTGTTGATATCCGTGAATCCGAGCCAGCTTAAGCGCACCTCGACTAATCTCATAGGACAACTGTCTGACCCTACAACATTTAGTGCTGCGAAACACATAGGAATTACTAACTCCTAAGGTAGGTGGCCATCATGGGATTTGAACCCATTCACTCTTAATTAACCTATGTTACTTTCATCATAGCCATTATATTTCGAAGATAATCATTATCAAGTGTAAAACCTTGATCCTGATCTATATGTTCATTCTCTATAGGTGCTAAAGAAGGTATGGTAACTTCTCTATCACCTATAGCATTTTGTTCTTCTTTAAAATTAACATATTTAACCTTATCTCGCCCCACAAACTCAACATCTTTAAGAAATCTAGCAGTTCCTGTCTAAAAAATGATCTAGAAATGGGATCGTAAGATTTAAAAACCACGAGAGCGTTCAACGTATTTAGTAAAATAACAACTAAGTGTTCTAGAGTTCAACTTTCTTTCATGAGGTTTATAAGGCCTAGCTTCAGTTGGACAACCCAAAATGTGAAAATGCTTTACGCTTGGGTTTTTACTAGTACATAGCTCATAAGGAGTCTTATTTTTTACTTTATTAGGTACTCTATTAAGTATGTAGATTGGGGTCTTTAGAGCTTTTCCCCAAAGAGAATCTAGTAATGAAGTATGACTCATCATACTTCTAACCATATCCCGAAGTGTTCTATTTCGTTTTTCAACTACACCATTCATGCTTGGCTTACCAGGCATGGTATACAGTGGGACGATTCCACATTCTTTGAGGAAAAGTGCAGCGGGTCATGGACGTTGTTCCCCTGAGCCATCATATCTGCCATAATATTCACCTTCGCGGTCAGATTTAACAGCCTTGATAGTTTTTCCAAGTTCAACTTCAACTTCAACTTTGAAAACCTTAAACATGACCAGCGCTTGAGATTTTTCATGAATCAAGTAAAAATAGCAATATCGAGAAAAGTCATCAATGAACATGATAAAGTATTGTTGTCTATTCCACAAAGCTATAGAGAAAGGACCACAAATATCAGCATATATCAGTTTTAAGACTTTTGTAGCTCGATTTGCATCTAATTTTCGTTTGTCTGTTTACTTTCCCATTAATACAATTTATACAGACTTGAAAGTATGTCATATAAAGAGGATCTAAAATTTCATTTGACACTAGATATTCCCTATTTAGAGATATGACCTAACCGACTGTGCCATAACAAAGCAGAACTATCATTTAATTTACGCTTAGTACCACGGATGAAATATGCAGGCTTTCATGATCAGATGCTCTAGTATCTAACAAATCTTGGTTATCTTGTAAGGAACTAGTACCAACAAAAGTGGAATTCTTATAGAGACACACTTTATTGTTTCCAACTGTACAAGAGTAACCAGATTTGTCCAAACTAGAAACAGAAACTAGATTGCATCGGAAAGACAGTACAACAAAAGTCTCATATAAGTTCAAACAAAAGCCAGTTCCAAAAGATAGTTTAAAGTGATCGATAGCATCTACTTGTGTCATATCGCCATTGTCTACAAAGACATATCTTTCACCATCACATGGCTTTTGGCTCGATAGGCAACCCTGCATAGTCATACTAATATGAGTGGTAGCACCAGAATCCACCCACCAAGCATGAAGGGGTACCAAAGCTAAATTAACTTCATAACAGACAAAAGAGAAAAACGTACCCTTCTTCACACGTCAGGCGTGATATTTCTAACAATCCTTCTTGAGATGTCTTTCTTTCCTGCAAAAGAAGCAAGTTGGAACTGTGTTTCGCTTCTTGGGTTTTCTCAACTTCAAGGTTTCACAGTTTCTTTACTCTTTCTTTTGTTCAGTCCTGGTGAAGTGGATGCAAAATGAGCACCTTCTGGCTTCTCACGTTGGAGTCTTTCTTCCTCATGATCGCAGTGAGCTATGAGCTCATTTAGGGTTAATTTTTCCTTATAAGTATCATAACTGACCCCGAACTGACCATATTGCGTAGGAATAGAGTTCAAAATTAAATGCACAGGGAGGTCTTCAGAGACATCCAACTTTAGGGCCTTTAATCTTGTTACAATATCTGTCATCCTTCAGATGTATTCTTTGATATTCCCTTGACCAGTATACCGCATAGTGATGAGTCGATCCAAATAGCGACCAGTTTTGGCTTTGTCACTCATAATATATCGCTTTTCTAATTCTTGGAGAAAGTTACGCGCATCCACCTTGTCAAGAACTGCACCCCGAAAATCCTCTGGAATAGTATGCTTTATAATTATAATACACATGGGATTAGACTGTTCCCATTTCTCCATTTTAGCCTCATTAGGCTCCTCAGGGTAGAAATAGGCTTGTTTGACCAAAGTGTAAGGTCGAGATCCATACAGCCTAGAATAATCTCTCCACACTGTTTCTAGGACTTAAAATTTACACCTGTTAGCATGGAGACTTGACCCAACTGGGAAGGTATATTAGTTTCAGTAGCCATAGCAATTGATTCAAGCAATAAATCTCAATATTAGTAATAACAAAAAACTTTATGAGGACAAAAAATATACTAAATGCAACATTAACAGTTTTCCTCTGGGCCGAATATTAACTTGTAAGTAGTACTCTTAAGGCAGAGATCAAACATTAATAACTAATACTGTCAAGTGTAAGTCTTCCTTTGGACCAACTAACACCCACATGGCATGTCTTAATGTTATTTATGTTCATTGTTACAGGTGAATATGTTATTCAGCCAAACTAATAACTTCCTTTGGGCCGTTACCAGAATGCATAAATAACAAATTCATTAACATTTAATAGTTTTAATAATATCAATTATCTGGTAACAAAGGCTACTTTGGCAACATGTTCCATCAATTTGATATTATTAACATAAACGGGCAATTATGCAATATTTAATTCTTTATACCGTTAATTATATCCATATGAAAATAAAATACCAAAGTTATTATCAATAATTAATACTTATCAATCAAGCATAAATTACATTAAATGGGTAAAAGGTCCTCAAAGTTAGGCCAAAGGCCCAAGAAAAAACAAATTTGGACCATTAAAATCAAAGAAACAAGACAAATTTACTAAACACCTGGTTTGGTTCGACAGCTTGTGGGTTCAGAAGATAAATACGGACCGCACTGGTTCGGTGGCCATCAGTTTGGTTCAAAGAAAATAAATAATAAATAAGGACACATGGGGCCTAAACACAATATCCGGGCACCTGCCTGTATTGAAAAAACAACTTTTTTTTTAAACCAACCCGCCAACTGTCCACCATATGTAATGCCACCTTTAACCCCCAATTCAAGCCAGCTAATTATATATATATATATATATATATATATATATATATATATATATATATATATATATTTTATCCATGGTCACACAAGTTTTACATTAACTTTGACCAAAGATTAAATTAAATTAAAGGGAAAAGAAATGTGCCCCCTTGGAAGCGTCTTTACCCAAACTTTTATTTTTCCTTCTTTTTTTCTTCTTCTTCTCCTTCCCTTTGCCTACTGTATGTGTTTCATAAAATAAAATAAAATAAAACTATTCTCAACAGTTTTCTTCCCTCATGTTTTATAAAAACACCTTTGGCAAACTCAACACGAAAGAAACAATTCTTCCAAAGACAAGCATGGACAATACATCGACTTGCCGACAACAATTTTGATATTGAATTTCATTTTCAAAGGAAGCAGCATATCAAGCACCATGCTCAAAGCAATAATTCAAGGTCAGGTAGGACAGCATGTGTTGATGCTGGGATTCTAGTAGACCGGTTCTCTCCGCTCTACGCACCAACTTGAATACTTCAGGACCGAATACCTGCAAAACCGTACAAAAACCCTAACCCGGTGTGACTGAAGTCACACTGGCTCCGATACCTAAGTTAGAAAAAGGACAGATTACTTAAACAAGTAGAGACTTGAAAATGCAGCCTTGGCCTCCCTTCAAGGGGTGACCCCCTTCCCTATTTATAGTCGATTTGCCACTCCTAGGATTTCTCAGGATGTCAACCCTAGGTTGGATTTTTCGTGGGCTTTGGGCTAGGATACTCACAGTGTCAGTAGAGGAACGGGTACAGGGCTCGGCTTTAGGGCCAGAATGTCATACGCTTAAAACAAGGACCGAGAAAAAAAAGGAGAGCGTCGAGGGCTTTAGGGGTCGGCGCCGAGAAGGGGTTGACGTCGAGGCGTGGTAGGTCCCTTGGTGGGTCAGCCTTCGTGCCTTGGGCTGGCTTTGCTTGTTAATGGACCGTTTACCCTTCCTAACGCCTTGGTCCGACTCTAGTTGTCGATGGTCCCGATTGTCCTTCCCGATGTAGCCCAATCTTCTACCATATTGTTCCATACAGAACAGTTGCCCCCACTATCAAAACTAAATACGACGTTTGTGATCGGGTGAGATTCATCTTTTGAGAGTATTCGTTATCCATGGTTGCTACAAGGCTTGTTTTGCAAAGTAGTACCGAATTCTTAGCTGACGCCAAGGCTCCTAATTTACCGAGCTTCTACCAAAAGCTTTTGTATCCAGTTTTCGGATTTAAAAGCCCGGTTTTTTTTCCTACTAGTTGTGTACCAAGTTGTCTCATGAATTGGAAGTCTTTTCGATTGTCATGTTTTGTCGAATTGCTTGGTTCTGATCAAATCTCCAGGACTGTGAAATCTAACTTTAGTGGAGCTAGTGTCAAAGTCTTTGGATTTCCAACTTGCTTGGCATCCGCCAAATGGTTTTATATCCCGACCCTTATTCGCCTACCTTTATTTTGACCATGCTGAGCCTTTTCTAGCTTGCTTTATTGGTCTATCCCTTTCTGAGTTTCTTGATCGGTGTAGACATTTACGCACAATGCCTCTTACTTGAGAGACTTATTTTCACATAAACATAAGAACTCAAGTATCATGTTAAACGGCGTAAAATTTCATTAAAATGAAATTTGTTATAATAAAATAATCAGTGGTTTGACATAAACAAGTGCAACAGTCGCTCATATAATAAACAAAATGCGTCACCAATCTAGAGGTAGTATTTCTTGAGATGTTGTGCGTGCCATGGATGAGGTAGGACTTTTCCATGTGAATCTTCCACGGCGTAGGTGCCTGTCCAAACCACTTTGGTAACTTTGTATGGGCCCTCCCATGTCAGTCCGAGAACCCCACTGGTCGGGTCTTTGGTATTACGCAAAGTTGCCTTCTCTGAAGCTACGCTTCTTGACTTATGAGTCGTAATATCGAGCGACCCGATTTTTCTACTCAGTCGTTCGTAGTCGTGCTACCTCTTGATGTTCCTCCAGTAGATCGAGGTTAAGTTGCATAGACTCGTCGTTTTCAAGTAAACTGAATCGTTCTACCCTTGGGGAAGGAAGTTCGATCTCCACAGGTACTACTGCCTCAGAACCAAACGATAATGAAAATGGTGTTTCACCAGTTGATGTGCAGGGTGTTGTTCTATAGGCCGAACTGCATTGAAAAGTTTTTCTGCCAACTGCCCCTTAAGCTTCTCTAGACTGGTTTTCAGAATTCTCTTGATGATTTTGATAACTGCTTCGACTTGACCGTTAGCTTGCGGGTGTGTTGGCGAACAGCAGATGTGTTTGATACCCAATACTCGGTAGGAGTTCCAAAAAACTGCATTGTCAAATTGTTTTCCATTATCAGTGATAATGGTGTAGGGTATCTCAAAGCGACAAATTATGCTTCTCCAAATAAAGTCGGTGATTTTCTTCTCAGTGATTGTCGCTAGGGCTTTAGCTTCTGCCCATTTGGTAAAATAATCAACTGCTAGCACTGCAAACTTGGTCTGGCCTTTTCCTTGTGGGAGGGGTCCTATGTGGTCTATTCCCTATTGGGCAAATAGCTATGGACTTATTATGTTGGTCAATGGCTCTGGCAGCTGTATAGGCACTGTTGCGAACCGTTGACATTTGTCACATTTCCTCGTGAACTGTGTTGCATCGCTTAGCATGGTCGCCCAGTAATACCCTTGTCAGATGATTTTGTGGCTGAGGGACCGTGCACCATAATGGTTACCATAAACACCTTTGTGTATCTCCCTCATAACATAGTCGGCTTCCTCTGGCACTAAACATTTTAAAAGTGGCAAAAAGTAGTTTCTCTTATACAGCCTTCCATCTCTCAGCACATATCTAACTGCTCGCCGTTGGAGTTGCTAGGCCGCTACCCTTTCATCAGGCAGGGTCCCGTCACTTAAATACTCGATCAAAGGGCTCATCTAGTTCTTTTCAGGTTGATCTAGTTCGTCTATATCCATTACTTCCTGGACCTTTATGCTCGGCTCGGGCAAAATCTCTACTAGTACGGTTCTTCCCAGGTCGGTTTCATAGGTTGCCACCAATCGTGCTAACGCATCTACGTTGACATTCTGAGCACGTGAAATCTGCTGGATCTCGTATTTCGAGAATTGGCCGACCTCATTTGTTATCGGAGAAATACCTCACCATCCGTGGTTCTTTGGTTTGAAATTCCTCTTTCACCTGACTCACAAGCAACTGTGAATCACTAAGCAGTAATATGTTCGTGACTCCAATATACCTGGCTACTATGAATCCCGCTAGTAAAGCTCACACTCAACCTCGTTGTTGGAGGAGTGGAAACTAAATCGCAGCGCATACTCAAACCTCTCCTTATCTGGGGAAACTAGCAGAAGTCCCGCCCCGCAGCCTCTGAAGTTTAAAGACCCATATACGTACAAGGTCCAGGGCTGCTCTGCTTCATCAGCCTGCGGGACAATGCTGCATACTTGATGCTCTACTGGTGTTAATTCTGCTATGAAGTTTGCTACAGCTTGCCCCTTCATTGCAGTTCTCGGCTTGTAGTGGATGTTGTATTCGTTGAGTTCCACAGGCCATTTTACTAGTCGGCAGAAGTCTCGGGCCTTTGCAAAATCTGCCGTAGAGGGAAGTTTGTGAGGACGGTTATCTTGTGAGCTTGGAAATATGGGCGTAACCTTCAAGCCGAAGTAACTAATGCCAATGCCAGCTTTTCCATTTGAGGGTATCTAACTTTGGCATCCGCCATTGCTTTGCTCGTGTAGTAAACTGGAGACTGTCGCCTGTTTTCCTCATTGATCAACGTCGAACTCATCGCGGTGTCTGATATGGCTAGGTACAAGTAGAGTTCATATCCCGTGACTGGTTTGGAGAGGAGCGGGGTTGCCCCAGGTATTGCTTTAACTCCCTGAACGGAGTCTCGCACTCTTCAGTCCATTCAAATTGTCCTTTTTTCCTCAGGACTTTAAAGAATGGGAAGCACTTGTCGGTTGAGCGACTGACGAACCTATTGAGTGTCACTGTCCTCCCGTTAAGCCCTTGTAGTTTCTTTAAACTTCTAGGGGGACTCATCTCCAACACAGCTTTCATTTTATCTTGGTTGGCTTCGATTCCCCGTTGGTGTACCAAGAACCCAAGGAATTTCCCTTAGGTCACCCCAAACGTGCACTTACTGGGATTCAGCTTCATCTTGTACTTCCTCGAAACCCCAAATGCTTATGCCACATCTGCTTCGTGTTGATTGCTTTTCCGGCTTTTTACTAACATATCATCTACGTAGACCTCTATGTTTCTGCCAATCAATGTTGCAAACATTCGGTTTACTATTCGATGGTAAGTCGCGCCTTCATTCTTTAACCCAAATGGCGTT
>NW_019104591.1:634254-644459 GCF_001995035.1 Momordica charantia
GGCGCGTGTCTCCTTTTGTTGTGAACCACAGTAGTTTGAGGCGACACCTCGTGTTTTCCAGCCATGAACGGTGAGATATGAGTAGATCTGGGGTTTTTCAGCGTACATCACCGGCGAAAGGTGGCACGACGTACAGCGACTCTGGCGACGCCGTGCCCGATTTTGCGATGCCCAACGTGTTTGGTGATATTTCTTAGCTTACCGACAACGTTTGGTGTTGACCCACACCCAAACGAATGCCGATTTGAGTTACCCACTCTTTCCTTGCATCGAACCAGCAAGTTCGAGGCTTTTCGAACTCAGTTATGGAAGTATCAGACTCTTTTGACATTGACCCAACTCTAGTGAAGTGATTTCAGTAAAGTTATGTAGGTGACGGCGCTTTCGATCATTTTCTATTCAATTTAAGTGTTTCTATTTGGATTCTAACCTGATCGTTTATCTATTTGTTTTAGGAACCTTTCGACCAAGCTTAGGTACCTTGTTTGTAAGTAGCACCAAGGGGCGAGTTTGTGCGTTATTGAGTGTTATTGGAATGGTTTCATGCTGAATTTTTATTATGTTAATGTATCTCATGTATTTAGAAATCGTAAGGCGTGGTTTGTGAACTACTAGTCGATATTGTTGGTTGCATGTTGCTGTTCTTTTTGATATCCAGTATGAAAATGTATTGCTTTTGATTGATGGATATGATTGGAAAGTTTTTGGTTCGTATGGTTGGAAGTGATTAATCTTTGACGTTTGACGTTTGAAAGCATGTTTGAGATGAAATGCATGTGTTTGTTTTATATTATTTAGTTTTATGTTGCCTTAGTTGGAAGCTATTTTGTTGTTGCTTTTGCTATGTAGGATGAAAAGCATGCTGGAAAATTTAGTTGTGATTAGAAGTGTGAAAGACTTATAGATGCCTTTGAGGGATTAGTTGGAGTTGTTTGAAGTGGTTGAACAGACTAGTTGTTTGTTATTCTGTGATTTGTCTGAAGTGAAAATACATACTAGTCGTTTGGTTATTGGTAGTCCTTACTATGGGTAATTTGGAAATTATGTGATAGAATCCTAGTAGAGGACTATGATTGGAATGTGTGGCCTATCGTGTAATGAAAGACTGGATAGATGAGTTTCATGGCCTCGTAGACAATGGTCGAGGCAGTTATGTCACTACTTGGTATCGAGGCTTCGAGGTTCTTGGTACAAAAGGTCGGGGGTTGGCATGTTGATTCTATTTGATGATGAGTATTGGGTCTTGACGTGGTAGCGGCCAAGGACCAATACGCTTAGTAGTCGTCGAGACCTTGGGGATAAATGTCAAGGGTCGATGCACAGTTCAAAGCCTTGGGGATAAATGGCAAGGTCGAATGCCAAGCTTCTATAAAGGACTGTCGGGGCTTTGGGGATAAATGTCAAAGGCCGATATGATTTGAAGAGTCAGACTTTGAGGACTAACATATTGTGTTGATAGGTTAGAAGTATCCTGGAGGAGCCCAATTCGAAGCCTTGGGGATAAATGTCAAGGTTGAATGTCAAGCTTTAAAGGAGTGTCGGTGCCTTGGGGATAAATTCCAAGGGTCGATACGATTCAAAGAGTTAGACTTGAGTGTGATGGGTAGAAGTAGCTTAAAGGAGCTAGCGATCGGCGGACCTTGTGGCCGAAGTTATGTGAGTCTTGATATTTTGGATACTTGTGTGTATGTTGATTAATTGTTATGACCTAGCGATGCGTGATTTCTAGTTATCGCATGTTGATGATTGATGTCATTACGAGGATGCTGTTTTATGTATAGGTAGTGAGAGCTACTAGCGGGCCTTGTGGTCGAGGTTAATTTGATTGCAATTAATGAGTGTTATGATTTATTGATACATGGATGCCAGTTTAATACTTCGTAACAAATGTCGTGTGCTAAGCATGTTGTTTGTGTGTAGTTATAGATGGCTACTTACGGAGTATTCTTAATACGCACCCCTTCTACAATTATTGTTTTCAGATGATGATCGGTTCATGGTGATGGTGATGGTTGCGGAGGAGACTCGAGAAGAATGACCATATCTAGATTTCATTTAGTTTTATCTTGTCTAAAGTAGGTCGTGAGGAGTTATTGTTGATTTAGTTTTATGTCCTCTGCTTTGACCATTGACTTGTATAAAGTGCAGGGAGTTATTAAAAGGTTTTACATGACTTTTCTTTTAAGTCTGGACTCCTGTAAATACTATGTCTTTGGTTTCATTGAGAAGCGTAGGGAGTATGTTTAATGTTATTGGATTTGCTAACTTGGATAGATTTGGATTAATTGCTTTTGTTTAGGTGTTATTATCAGAGTGGCACAGCGGAAACGTGGTGGTGTTTATTTGCTTAGTTGATTCGTTATTATCTTGTAGGGTTATGCTTCTGTCGAGTAGGTTGTTTGTCTATCGTCGTTTACTTCATTTGACTTTGATTGACTTAAATAGGAGAGTTAGGTGTCGCTTGTCCACGGAGGACAAGGTGTTTCATCCATTTGATAAATGAAGTGTTCACAGGTTTTTAGTTGAGTAAATAAAACTGAATTATCTAGGTTCGTTTAGTGGCCTTTATGCCTTGGGATGAAGTTCGGAGCACGCAGGTTTAGTAATGTTCCCCGTGTAAGTTATAAAAATTTGGGGGTGTTACAGTATTCTTACTAGCAACATTAGTACAACTCCCACTATCAATGATTACACTACAAGGGGTAAAGTTTATAATGCATCTAGTATGGAATAGGTTTTCTCTTTGTGCCTCTAAGGGTTCTTCCCTAATTTGCACATTAACGTTCCTTCTAGCCACTAAGGCCATATCTTTGAAATCCTCTTTTACTTCCTCCCCTTGACTATTATCCGTCATCATATGTGACTAGTTCTCCCACTATAAGAATCATGGCTCTTTGGTTATGGCAATTTCAGCTTACGTGGCCTACTCCATGACACTTAAAGCATTTAATCTCACTAGCTATAGTCCTAGGAATATCAGGTTGGGATTTACTTGGATGACTCTCCCTTCTCATGGGTAACTGTAACGCCCCGTGTTACTTGGGATTGATTTAATCTCAAGTCTCAAGCTTCTATCCCAAACTTATTTAAATTTATATTGATATAATTTAATTTAATTTAATTTATTTTACTTTATTTATTTTGGGTTGTCAAGGTGTCGTAGTGAATTATATTTTATGTTTCGAAGGGCACTATTGGGCTTTGTTTTGTGCCGTTGGGCTTAATTATTTTACTTCGATTATTTCGAGATTGTTAAGCTTAGTATGAATTGAAAAATATGGGATTCCTAGTTCTTTTAACCATTGGGCCTTGTTTTAGAGTTGGGTGATTGGGCTTTTATTTCAAATCCAAAGGAAAAGAGATGTTTGACGACCTGCTGCTTGATTTTCGTTGCTGTTGGGGTTTGCTACGACGTTTTCAGTTGCTGTTGGCGACGTTCCAATTGATTCGCGACGACCCACAACCTATAGCACCTAGTCTTGGTGGCTCTTGCTCTATTGTAGCGGCAAGCAACATCGGAGACGGTTTTGGGGTGGTTTTCCAGTTATAAAACGCAAACAGCATAGGTTCAATGTGCTCGATGATTACCCACTTCCGTTCGAGGCCCGATTCACTACCAACACATATCTGAACTAGATCTAAGTTACCCACACCTAAGCGAAGTCGTTTTGTGGTAAAGGACAACAAAACGAAGTCGTTGTAAGTTGTTTCGACGCGTTCCTCTGCTGCAAAACGTGGAAAACAGCAGTTTCGCGTTGTTTGGTGGTTACCCACGTCTGTTCGAAGCCTGATTTACGTTACCCACCCTTGCTCGGGTTAGATATGAGTTACCCACACTCAAATGAAGTCATTTTTGTGTTAACGGACCCTTCGAACCCTCCTTAGAACTGATTTTTATGACCGAAACTGTCTTTTTAACATCCGGTTTTTTGTTATTTGCATTCATAGGGGTCGAACGAACGCAAGAATTAGGAACGTTGGGATTTGGTAAGCAGTTCTTACTTGGGGGATGTTTGTTGATTGGATATGTATGAATTGTTTGGCGATTTCTGTGTGTTTTATTATCCAATAATATGAATGTTGATTATCTCTTTCTGGATATTAATGATTATTAGTATTTGGGATGAAAACATGTTGGTTCTGACTGATTAGCTTTGTGTTGTTTAATTTGATGCTTAGTTGTAGTTAAGAAAGCATACTGAAATAATTTAGAAACATGTTGGTTCTAACTAGATGTGATTGATTAGCCTTGCATTGTTGGATTCGATGCTTAGTTGTAATTGTGAAAGCATACTGAAATAATTTAGAAACATGTTGGTTCTAACTTGATGTGATTGATTAGCTTTGTCTTGTTGGATTTAATGCTTAGTTACAGTTACAAATTATTGTGAGACGTTTGATGCACGAGTCACGGCTTCGAAACATGTAGGACTCTGGTGAGATTTATGAGATGCGATGAAGTGAATGGGCGAGTATCAAGACCAGAGGGCTGATACGTCACTAGTTGGGTATTGATGCTCCAGATAGAAAGGTCGGGGGTCAATACGCCAAACTGTGGATAAAGATGAATGTCGAGGCTTCGGGTACAAAGGTCGAGGGTTGATGCAATGAGTCTCAGAGGAAAGCAAGTATTGGGGCCTTAAGAGGAAAAGACAAGGGCCAATACGTTGCAAAGTCATCGATGTCTTACCTATCCATGGTTAGGGTCGGTGCAACAATTCGAGGCCTTGGGCATAAAGGTCAAGGATCGAACGCCAAGTGCCGCCATAGAGAAGTGTCGAGGCCCTGGGTACAAAGGTTAGGGTCGATACGACTCGAACAAATAAGTCTTTGAGGAATACGAAGAAGAATTAATGAGTTTAGAAAAGTGTCGAGGCCTTGGCTATGCATGGTCAGAGGTCGGAGCAACAGTTTGAGGCCTTGGGTACAAAGGTCAAGGATCAAACGCCAAACGTCCTATAGAAGTGTCGAGGTCCTGAGTACAAAGGTCAAGGATTGATACGATTCGAAGGAATAAGTCTTCGAAGAATAAGAAAGAGAAATAGTGAGTTGTGATGTGAGGCTTGGAACTGGTATGTAGGTTGCATGTTAAGGCAAACATTTGTATAATCTGTTCCGTTTCATGTAAAACATGATATTAATAACGAGCATGATGTGATGTTGTTGTGTAAGCATGTTGGTTGTGCGTGACCATTTAGGTAGGGGCTGCTTACTAAGTATCGTGGTTGTACTCACCCTTTCTTTTTCTCTCCATATTTTGAAGGTAGTGAGGTAGCACGCGCATATGGTCATGGTGCGGAGGGGACTCGAGAAGAACGACGGTAGCTAGCTTTTGTTTAGTTCTAATTTGTTTAGAATAAGTTTTGTTAGTGGTCCTTGTTATTCCAGTTTATGTTTTCTGCTGAGCTTTGGCTTTTGTAATAGTTCAGGTCGTTATTGGAATGCTTTAATCGATACATTCTTTGGTTGGATTTTTACTAAAGAGTAGATGGTTGGCTTTCGTTTGGGAACGTT
This sequence comes from Momordica charantia, assembly GCF_001995035.1. The sequence goes on from NW_019104591.1 coordinate 639,769, forward strand.
TATTAAAGTTGTAACTTTGTTTTAGCTTTATTGCATTTTTGAACGATACGGAGGTTAGTATTCGCTTATCCTTGTTTCGTGTTAGTTGTTCTTGCTTAAGTCATTTTGTTGTGTTTTACGTATTAGTATCAGAGTAGCGTAGCAGATGAGTGGTGGTAGGATTTGCTTAGTCTGATTTGTTAGTGGTTTATGTTTCTAATTTGAGTGGGACTTTTAGGGCTATGCCCGGATTAAGACCATCTAAGAATCGGGCCATGGTGGTCTCCTCATCTTCTTCTAGCTGCAAACGGCTCATCTAGTAGTCTTCAACTCCTTTGGTGCCTTGATAGAGCTTATTTCATTTCCTTGAGCTTGCTCTATGGTAGTATGGTGGCACAAACCTCCTCTTCATTAGCTCATTGAATTCGAGCAGAGAATCTATAGGTCCTTCGTGGTTCCTCCTTTTATAAGACATCACCTTATCCCAACAAGTTAGCGCATAATCTTTAAAATGAGTGATTTCTAGGATTACCTTTTTACTATCATCATAATCATGACATGCAAACACTAACTCAATCTCCTTCTCCCATGCTTCATATTGCTCGGGTGTGTACTTCCCATGGAAGGTTGGGATCTTCAACTTGATGCTCCATAGGTAGTTCTTTCTTGGTCTGTCTCAGATGGGATGGATTATTCCTCTTCCTTGGCCATGGTATGCTCTCCTTGGAGGACTTACATCATAATGTTCATCATTAGCATAATAGTCTCAAAATGTTCTTACCTTTTCTTCTTAGGAGTCTTCATATGCCTCTCTTGGACTTAAAGGTCTCCTTCGTTGTAGCATTCTTTATGATCTTTCTAATCCTTGAACACAAGTGTTCAACATTTGTAAAGATTCGGTAATGTCTTGAAGCCTTTGAGTGAATCTTGCAAATGTTTTGATTTGGGCCTTCCTAAGACTTTCATCTCCTACTTGGGACTGGTCTCTCTTTTCCGGTGACTCTTAGGATTTACCTTTTGATGCCATCACTATACAAGTAAAGGTTAGTAGAAATAATAATTAATAGTTCTCACTCACTCCCTTACTTGGCCTCTCGACTTCTCTCTCTATTGTGGGTTGTTGTGTTGGGGTTGACTTTTTACTACAGAAATATGTGTAGGTAGCCTTGTTTGACCACGTTTTTAACCCCTTTCCCATTATTATTTGCCAAAAAGAACCACATATTTTTAAAGTAGAACATGCGTAGAACATTTATGCATAAAAGTCAAACTATGGTACTTTAGGAAAAATATGAGGAAAATGCGATCAAAGTTGGAAGAAAATAACAGAAATCTGTTTTTGAAAGAAAATGTGCATGGCACAATTTTGAAGACCATTTTGGCAAAACGTGTGTTTTGATTAATGAGGGGCAGAGTGGACATTTCTCACATGTTCAAACACATCCCAAATCGTGAGTACTCGCTAATGCCTACCTATACGATGGTACTGCCTCAGTAAGAAGTTCGTCTCAATGAGGTTCAAAATAATATCGTCGAAATGTTAGAGGTCTTGGGAACCGAGACAAGAGGAGAATTTGTTCGATGAAATAATTTCTTAGATGTATTGCCACATCCCCGAATCATTCATTCATCAGATACGTCTTCTTCCGTGATCCATTTAATGTCAACTCTAATTAGTTATCAAAAGGTCGACTTTACAAAGGGAACTGAAGTTCTAACCATCTGTCAGAGAAAAAAGAACGAATGGATCTTGTAGGATTCCCGAGAAATTCTTCGATTTCTTCCGGAAGCGGGCCTTGCTTTAGCCTCTTTAGGGGTTATTACTTTCTTGGTAGCTCAACACATGTACTCTGTTAGGGCGGCAGAGATATTCATTAATGAAATTCATARGGATTGCGATTGCACTTACGCTTGCTGCCAGCCTTGAACGAAGCACCACCACGAACGCTACAGCGCGTTCACTTGCGGGAATAGTTCCAGCCTTTGTTGCCCCTCGGTAGAGTGAGTCTACTTAGCGAACTGGCCGCGGTTCTGTATGAGGCTCGTACTGCAGAGTGGTTCCTGGTCCTGGTCAGAGACCACTGTGTTCGTGCCGGCGGTCCAACAAAGAAGCGAAGTAGTGGTCTCATTCTTTCCATTACCAACGACACGCTTCGCCCAAGAAAGAAGTACGGTCTAATGAGGCTACTACGAAATATTTACTCATGGGTGGGGTAAGTTCTTCTATTGTCCAAGTCCAAGTGAGGTGGTTAGGTGAATCTCAACCAATTTTCACCTAAAATTATGGGGAGTTTCAACCAACCTATGGTGCTATATAAGGAATTTATCCCTCCAGTAGAATTCCATCCCTTCCAAGTTTCATTTCATCTTCTTTTAGTTGATCTCTAGTTGTAAAACACGTTTTTAGGGTTTATGTTCATATTATAGTTGTTCATTTATTGGTTTTTCACGCTTTTACCTTTTGTATTGCTTTTAATCAAGTTATTATTTCTGTTCTTTGTTCATTATGTTCTTTTAAAGTTCTTTAGCGAGTTTCAACTCCCCTCATGCTCAAGAGATAAGAGGGTGAAGCTATAACTCATTGTAAGACTTATTTATTTATTTAAATTCAATGAAAAAATACTTTATTTATATTTTCATGCATTTATTTTCCTTTAATTATGTTCTAAATTAGTTATCAACCTCTTTTTGGAATGCCTTAGTCAAAATGATTTGATTTTCAACATTGCTCGGGATTTTGGCCAAATTGCACCTGACACTTTTTTGGGTTGGTTTCTAAAAACTCCTCTTTACATCTTTTTTCTATTCGGCCGGTGGGAACTTGATTTATACACCAAACCCCAACCTTGGAAAATGTGAGTTAGGTAAAATAATAAGAAACCAATATGGGATGTGACTTACGCATAAGCGCGTAAAACATGGTCCTAGACATAGGCCCTCTGACCCATAATGCAAGTGAGTTGGTAGATGTTCTCTAGGATTGTAATCACACATAGGCATATGATTGTAGGTTATCCTAGCCTCTGCAGCAACCAAAAGCGGTAGTGAAAGAGTAGAACTCGAATCCCAAGAAAAGTCAGGAAATGCGCCTGGCACAATTTTCCTAACACAGTGTGCTTTCCATATTTTGCATCAAGACTAAGGTAGGAAGCAAAGAGGTTGAGTTTTATTAAATTGCTTGATAGTTAAAACCCTAAATAATAACATTTCACCACTATTTTCTTCATAAACTATAATTGCATATTCGAACTATTCGCTTATTTAAAATTGTTTTGAAAGCAGTGAGTCCCTGAGGATTCGACCTTGGATTACTACCAAGTATTACTTGTGACCGTGTGTTCCTTGCACGAGTCTCTAATCTTTTTGAAGGTAGAGAAAGTCCCAACAGGTTGGCGTAGTGTGGTTACCCTCTCCTTGAGATGCTTACTTTGTTGCCCGTGGCGAATCGACACTTAAACAAAGCAAGCAAATGTCTACAAGTAACAATGCAAAGATGCTCCTTTTTTTTCAATCAAGGTCAGTGATATAGGTGTTACCAACGACACAAAGGAAACGAAGGTAGAAAAAATACCAGTTATAATAAACAAGGTGTATGAACAATGATGACTCAAAGATAAATGTTATGTGATGCAAGCGAAACATGATGTACTACCTTAAGCCTAATGCTCTTGGTAACTAAGACTTGATGACAATATGTAAATCGAAGTCAAAACACAACAATGAAAGGACTGTGCAATAAAAAATTAAAGTAAACAAAAATTAACCTAAAAAAGATGTACAAAATCCAATTCATAGTTCAAACACGCATAAAAAGAAATCTTACCAACAAAACAGTGGGTTGCGGCAAGAGGGGTGACTCTAGGTGAGGAGTGCGTGATGTATATGACTCGGATGGGGCTCAAAGCAAATTGAAGCACAGTGGATGTACTTGGCTTACTTGGGCTGCCTTTGAGTTTGAAATTATTTGGAGGACTTTCTGCTGCTGCTAAACTTTTTCGAAAAACAACGCTCACTAAAAACTTAATAATTTTCAGACCACGTATCCAAAATTAAGATTTTTATCTCTCTGGAAAGCTAACCCAGAGATATTTCAAATGGCATAATTTTCAATCAATTTGAACTTTGGAGTAAAAAGTTGTGATATTTCAAATTTGGCTCTCGATTTTTTGCTCTCTGCAGGTTTCTCACAATTTATGAGATTCGAACAAAAAATGATCGCTTTGGCTTCGAGGCTCGAATTAAAGTGAAATTTTATTTTTTGGAAAGCTTTTTGGATGCTGAACACAGAAAAACAAGATTTATACACTTTGAAGCAGTTTTTGAAATCAATAATCCTTTTGCAATAATGATAGATCAAAGGCACGAGGAAGAAAACAAGAACAAGGGATTAACATCTTACGATTTTTTAATAAGATGAAAGTAAAGACAAGACTGAAATGTAAATGCAAGAAAATAACATATATCCCGATCTAGAGCCTTAACGCTGATACCAAATGATATGCGACAACTCAAGCGTATGGACATACTCGAGCCACTAGCCACTTGAATCCAATCGTACAAGACGTTCAACCTGAAAGGCTAAAGGTTAGATTGATTACCTTTGCGGTCGTTACCTTAAGCAAACAAAATACTCACTATGCTCGAGACCTGAAACACTCAATGAGTTTCATGACCAGTCAATTAAGCATGCTCCGAGGGTAAAATATGAAATG
>NW_019104591.1:656918-667220 GCF_001995035.1 Momordica charantia
GGGATCGATGGGGGGGGGGGTGGCGGCTACAAGGAAGAGGGAGGAGGAATAGGGTTTGTTTTATTTAAAAACATTTTCCTTTAATTTCTTTTCTTTTATTCCAACTTCTTAATTTTTGTTTTAAACTAAAAAGCCCAAATTCTCAATTTTACAACAAGGCCCAAAACAAAACCCCAAAGAAACACTTTAGTAATTAAGAATAAAATCCACCACAACCCAACACAAAATGATTAACTTAATTCTAAGACCCAAGAATAAAATCCAAAAATTAAAGATTTAAATTTTCCAAAACCTTGGATTTAAGATTTAATTAAAACTCTCCTCCAAAGTTCGAAAACTTAAATTATCTTAAATCAAATAAATTAAACTTAATTCTAATTTACCCAAAATTAGAACTCCCAATTAAAAATCAAATAATTTAATTTAACAACTTAAAGGAAAAACAATCCAAACGCTCAATTTAAAACTTACAATAAAAATAACCCGAAAACTCGGGGCGTTACACCTCTCTCACTCACAATCAATGGAGTTGATACATACGAGAGAAGAAGTACCAAAGGGATTTTTGCAAGAGAATGCCCACTAAACCTCTTTGTTTTAGCACCACACACACAAGGGGAAGGAGAAATTTTCCCTCCTTCTGTTATTGCTATGCGGCACCCCCAAGGAGAGAAAACCTAAAAAAAAACAGCCACCTTTTCTGTTTTGTTTTAACTCATAATGATGGTGCCCTAAAAAACATGGTCACCCACAAAAAAGTCAAACCCAAGTATATTGCTTTCAACACACAAAAATGGACCCAATTTGAACCGAGGGCCAAAGAAATCTCCACCTTGTTGGAAAGAAAATACTCCACATCGCTAAGAACTCCACCTTGGTTCAAGAATGAATGAATGAAACGCCACTTACTTTCTTATCCTGAAGGTCACTGTTTAGCCTACTTCTAATTGAAGCAGGTTCATGCATTTCTCAAATTTTCTAGATGGTAAAGTCTTCGTAAATGCATTAACAATATTATCTTCAGTAGAAATCTTCTCGAGAACCACAGTTTTCTCAGCAAATACCTCCCCTATAACGTGTAAACGAAAATCAATATGTTTCGTTCTCTCATGATAAACACGATTCTTTGACAAATGAATTGTACTTTTGGAGTCAAACCACAAGATAATAGGATCATCTACTAGAATCAATTCACCAACTAAGCCTGTAAGCCATAATGCTTCTTTAACACTATCAGCTAAAGCTATGTATTCAGACTTAGTAGATGATAATGCTACTACATGCTGTAAAGATGTTTTCCAACTAATTTTGTTACCAAATAAAGTGAAAACATACCCCGATGTGCTTCGTCATTTGTCTGGATCTACAGCATAATCTGCATCAACATATTCCACCAAAGGATAAACACCTCTGTAATCTCCAGTATATGCTAAGCCATGACTGTAAGTTCCCTTCAGATCCAAAGAAGTCATTTCACTACTATCCAATGAACCTTCCCAAGATTTGCCATAAATCTTCTCACAACACTCATACCATGAGCCAAATCTTGTCAAGTGCAAACCATCGTGTACATCAAGCTCCCCACAGCACTATTATATGGAATATCCTCCATATCTCTTTTTTCTTGCTCAGAATTTGGACATTGTTTCATAGATAATTTGAAGTGTGGTGCCAAAGGAGTTTTTACTACCTTTGAACCTGTCATATTAAACCTACTCAATAGCTTTGAAATGTACCCGTTCTGAGACAAAAACAAAGATTTAGCATTTCGATCTCTTGAAATTTCAATGCCCAAAATCTTATTTGTTGTCCCCAAGTCTTTCATTTCAAATTCTAAGCTCAACTCCACCTTCAACTTATCTATCTCTGTTTTATCCCTGCAAGCTATAAGCATATCATCAACATCAAGTAGCAAATAGAGTTTGGTTGCATGCCCTATCTCTTTAAAGTACACACAATGATCAAAAATACTTTTTTTAAATCCCTTAGACAATACAAAGTTATCAAATCTCTTGAACCATTGTCTACGTGATTGTTTAAGTCAATAAAGGGATTTCTTCAGCAAACATACTATGTACCTTTTATCTCAAAACCTTGCTGTTGCTTCATATATATTTCTTCCTCAAATTCACCATGAAGAAACGTAGTTTTGACATCCATTTGCTCGAGGTAAAGATCAAAGTGGGTAGTCAAAGCTAATATCACCCTCATCGATGTATGTCTGACAACCGGTGAGAATATTTCATTATAATCTTCTCCTTCTTTTTGTGTGTATCCCCTTGCTACTAGTCTGGCCTTAAACCTTATTTCATCATCATCTGTTAGTCCAGGTTTAAGTTTGTAGATCCATTTACAAGATACAAGTCTTTCACCTTTTGGCTTGCTAACAAGCTCCCAAGTCTTGTTCTTGTTCAATGAATCAATTTCTTCCTTCATAGCTTGCTCCCATTTTTCACTATCATTGCATTTTATAGATTCAATATAGGTGGATGGCTCAAGTTCTGCAAGTACATTAGTAACTGCTACTGCATAGGAAACAAGGTCTGCTATAAAACATATAAAACATCTTCCATCTTCCTTTTCCAAACGTGATAATTTGAGCCATTCAAAGTCACCATTATACTTATACTAGTTTCCATTATTCAACATAAGGCCGAATTAATTTTTAACTTGGCTCTGATACCACTTTGTTAGGATAAACACTTAATTTATGGACAAATTATCCCCTCTTGTGTGAACCTAATAGGGCATAGCAACTAAAATAATAATTCAAACAAGCAAAGACCCAAGCAATTTTAACGAGGAAAAACCCCTTCAATGTGAGGAGTAAAAAACCACGGACCGAAGTCAAAATCTCCACTATAATCAATAATGGGCTACACCAAGTTCTCCCTAGCAACGACTAGAGACATGAAATAATAATATCTTGCGACAATAAATCTCGGCAAATAAGGGAATAAATCGGGGAGGAAAATTAGAAAGATCTCACTTAGAAAATGGCACCAATTACCCACTGTATCTGAATGTAGGTAGCTCCAAAAGAAATCTCCACTGTCCAAATTGAAGACCCTTGTATTGTGAACGTGCTGTCAAAATTTCACCTCGATCAGATCACGGATCAACCTTCGATCGTGCAAAAACACTGTTCTATATGGAAGCTTATTTTCTCTAATTTTTCTTCTCTGATTTTCCTTCTCGATTTGCATGCAACTTTTCCGTTCTCTCTCCTTAAAGTTAACATAGAGTCTGCACATCCTTTTTCTAAAGAAAAGAAAGTGTATCAATATAAATAAAAATAAAAACCTAAAAGGCCAAATGGGCTTTTTCTACTTGGGCTTCACAATAAGTGAAAATTACCCAACACTCACTTTTGTACTTCACCTATGATGTTCGCTTAGTGTTTAAATGTCATGGTAAGCTCTCTCATACGAGCCTATCATTTGGGCTTCACTTATGGTGGTTTGTAAGTGTTTGGATATCGAGTTGAGATCTCTTGTCAAAGCTCATCCTTTGGGTTCACCTAGGATGTCCTAAGTATTAGGATTCAAAGTGAGCTTTCTCATGAGAGCTCATCTTGTGAGTTTTACTTAGGTGGTCCCTAAGCATTTGGAGTATGAGGTAAGTGTTGAAAAAATGTAATTTGTAATTTTCAGGCATGCTAGAAGCTTCTTGAGTTATCTACACAAAATAGTTATCTCTAGTTTTATCTAGAAGTTTGTAAATAAATATGTAAATAAAAGAGTCTAGAAGTATCTTAGTTTTTCCCTAAGATCAAAAGAATTCTAGAGAGTTCATTTGAATAAGAAAAATTTAGAAGTATCTATAGTACTCCCTAATTCTCTAGAGTTCTCCATAACATACAGTTGTCTATAAACACTCATAAATAGTGGTGTTCTTACTCCATGTAAGTGATTAAACTTTTAGTGAGTAAAGTGTCAAAGCACAATATAAGAGGCGGTGCAACAGTTCGAAGCCTTGGGTACAAAGGTCAAGGATCGAATGCCAAGCGCTATAGAGAAGTGTCGAGGCCCTCGGTACAAAGCTCAAGGATCCATACGACTCGAAGGAATGAGGCTTGAAGGAATAGGAAAGAGAACTAATGAGTTTAAGATAGTGTAGAGGCCTTCGCTATGCGTGGTCAGGGGTCGGCGCAACAGTTCGAGGTATTGGGTACAAAGGTCAAGGGTCGAATGCCAAGTGCCTGATATTAATGAGGAATAAGAAAGAGAACTAGTGATTTTGATGTGAGGCTTGAGTCTGGCATGTAGGTTGCATGTTAGCTTAAGCATTTGCGTAATCTATTCCGTTTTATTTAAAGCATGATATTGTGAGCATGATGTTTTGTTGTTATGTAAGCATGTTGTTTGTGCGTGACCCTTTATGTAAGTGGTTGTACTCACCCCTTCCTTTCTCTCCAGGTTTTGTAGGTAACGGGGTGACTCTTGGGAACGATGATGGCGAGGAGGAGACTTCACTAAAAGGACCATATAGTGCTACGCCATTTTATTTTCATTTTTAGATAGAATAGTGGAAGTTGTTTTTGTTATTTGAGTTCTTATTTGATTAATAGGTGGATTGTCTAAGATTCATGTTTAAAGGATGTTTTAAGGTTGTTAATCGTTATTCGTTTGAGGATATTAGTTTAGCCATTTGAATTAACTGTGGAGTTGTGATCTACTGAGCATAACTAGTAAGACATTTGTTCATGTTAAAGTTAAGTTAGTTTTTACTTTGTTGCTATTTGAAAAGTTAAATTTCTTTTAGTGGATAGTTTATGGTTAGTAAAGGTTTCATTTAGAAGTTTTTGGATAAAGTTGAGTTGTCATTAAATTATTAATTGTAAAGAAAGCATGGTGGATTTCTTGCTTAGTCTTGGTTGTTGTGGACATTTATCTTGCTAAGTAAAAAAACTTTTAGGTAGTTGTAGTAACAGTCCTTGTTTGGGATGTTGAAAATCTAGGATGTCCCTAATCGCCTCAGCATTCCCTTGCGTCCCCTGAGACCCGATCGCGCCACGGTTCTAGTTTTGAGCTACTTAGAAGAGCGTAGATTAAGAGGTCACCCAGCCGAAGATTGCTCAAAGTCAAGTATAGTTAACTTTGGAGTTCTTACGATTGAGTTACCGAAAAGGAAGGTGCACCTTGTTGGTATAGTTAGTGACTATCAATTCTTTTAAGCCTTTTTTGACCATTCTTCCATGATCTTAGGATTCCTCTCATTTGAACGTTGGTATCAGTTCATTCATATACTCATCCTATCTACTCGGGCATCACAATGTCTTTCATGCTTAATCTAAGCACATTGAGTTGCGTCATAACTATATCAGAGATTTGGTAAACAAGGAAGAAATATTTTTGGAATTCATTAACACCAATGATCAACCAACAGATATGTTCACCAAAGTTGTTACATTAGAGAAGTTCCAGAAGTTTTTGAAAATTACAAATTATGAGTGGGTATCGGAGAAGGTAATTTGTAATTTCCAAGCATGCTAGAAGTTTCTTGAGGTCTCTACACAAAATAGTTAACTCTAGATTTATCTTGATGTTTGTAAAAAAAATATGTAAATAAAATAGTCTAGAAGTTTCATAGCTTTTGCCGAGTTGAGCTCTCTCGTCAAAGCTCATCCTTTAGGTTTGCCTATGATGTCCTAAGTGTTATGATTTCAAGCCAGCTCTCATGTAGGAACTCATCATTTGAGAATGACCTAGGGTCATCATTAAGTGTTTGAATGTCAAAGTCCGCTATCTGTTGAGAGCTCAAACTTTGGCTTTCACCTAATGTGGTAACATATTGTTTTGATTTCGAGGTGAGCTCTCTCATGGTAGCTCATCATTTGGCCATCAATTTGAGTGGTCCCTAAGTGTTTGGATGTCAAGATGAGCTCTCTCTTAAGAAATCATACATGGGTTTAACCTATGATGGTTCTCAAGTGCCTGGATGCCCAAATGAGCTTTCTTATGTGATCTCTATATGGGTTTCAGTTAGGATGATCCCTTAACATTTTGATGTTGAGGTGAGCTCTCTCGTGCAAGCTTATCATTATGTCTTCACTTAAGGTTGTTCCTAAGTGTTTGTGTTTCGATGTGAGCTTTCTCATGGGAGTTCATCCTTTAGGCTTCACATATGTTAATCATTAATTGTTTGGATGTTGAGTTAGCTTTCTCGTGGGCATTTAGAGTTGTCCTAACCGGTCAGATAATGACGTGAGCTAATTTTTAAAAATCATTTTGAGTTTCGCGAAGGATTGTCCTTAAGGCGGAGGCGTTTGACTAACATGTTCAACATCTATAACATGAAATGTTAAGCTTGGGAGGTAGATCTTGGAATGTTATGTAGCCTAGCTTTGGGTAGCCTTAGAATTGCATGGTTGTGTAGTCTAGGTTTGGGTTAGCCTGTATTTGGGTTGTAAGGTTCGGTAACTTAGGTTTCCGCAGTCTAATATTTTTTAGCTTTTTTTTCTTCTTTATTTGTTGTTTAGCATGATGTTCAACCGTATATATAATCTAGTTAAATTTTTAGACATTTTTTTTAAGGAGATAGTCAATCCATCCATTTTCAATTATGTTTTTCTTAATTAATATATTTTCTAACCATAATTTTTTATATTTTTCTTCACGATCATCACACAAGTTAAATTTTAAACTCAATCAAATCTTACAATAATTTGGAGCAAAACTTACCATTGATATCATAGGTTCAACAAAATATTCAATCACAACAAAAGTTAGGAATGAAACAAAGAAAGTGCTCTATTTTTAAGAGTGTGTGAGTTATATATATATGTAAAAATAATCATATATATTTGAGGTAATTAGACATTATAAATTAAACAACTTAATAAAAAATCCTTTAAAAAAATACTTATTTAAAAATAATTTTAAAATAAGAAAAGGGCAAAATTCTCCATTGGGAACCCGATCCCGACGAATTCCCCGCAAGGAATCTGCACCTCGATCCCCGTAAAATTTCGTGAGGAATTTCGTAAGGATGAGAAATTAAATGTCTTCCCCATCCGTGCCCCATGAACTTCTTTAAGTATACCGTAAACTTTTATTTGGATATAAATTCATTACAGATATAATAGTTCTGCCAATGTGCATATCGTTTAAAAATCAAATAATTTATTTAACATTGATAATTTAAAATTCAATATTATTTAATTTCATGGGGTCAAAATAAAATATTATTTAGTTTATTAGTTTTAATATAGTTAATTTTAAAATTGGATTATTTTTGTAATTTTACTTTGATAAATGTATTATAAACATTATGGAAAATAGATGTCCAATCTTAGGTGTCAAAATTTGCATTTGCTTAGTATCCCATGACAAATGTGCATGTGTCTAGATCCCCAAATGTCCATATGTTCAATCTCTAAATGATGAGAATCTCCATTCCCTTACACATCCCATGAAATTGATCCATGTATCTAGTAGATACTCATCGTTACTGTCCATTCCCTTACACCTCATGGTTTCTGAATTGCTTATAAATAAAGGCAATGTTTTAGCTCCTTAATAGACACAATTTTGATGAGAATCTCCATTTGACTTTTTTTTTTTTTTGTATTTCTTTTATAATTTTGGTGATTTTGGTGTGATTTTGTCAATATGTTTTTTCTCCCGTTGTGGTTGTACTCGTAGTGCCTCGTTTTCTTCTTCAATTCTATAACAAAAAGCAAATTAAATATATATTTTTTAAATTTAAATCCTAATAAGTCCTTAAAAGGTAAATATTATTGTCTTAAAATCACTCATTAAAAATTAAATATATTTTTTAACTATTTTTATTTAGCTATAGATAAATAAAGAGAATAATAATTTTTAATAAAAATATGATACTATCATTTGTTTAAAAAAAAAATCGTTTAAATAAGATGTTGTATGTTCTAGGTAAAAGTCTCAGTGAGAACGTTTTTTCTAAAAAAGAAAAAACAAACAAAAAAAACTAAGAACTAAGAAAGGAAAAAAAATGGTGTGTAACCAATGAGGTTATATAGTAAATATTATACAACCCCATGGGATTATACTTACGAAGCTTAGGGTTCCAAAATACATGGGGTTAGCTTATGACGCAAAACACATCTGAAGCCAATCAATGGGAAAATTAATCCGTACGGCCGTTTGGTTTGAGGGTTTAAGAGGTGGGAATGAGCTTGGGCATATAAAACCCATGTTTGGTTAGAAGTTAGAAATGATTTGCACGTGAAAACAATTTTTCCAATCATCATTAAAACTGTAAATGAAAGGGTTCTTTAATTATCCGGCCAAAAAGTGTGGGTTTTCTGTGAACCCTTCTCTCTTAAAAAACCTTTCATCTCTCTCCTTTAAAAGTCATCTCCCTCCCTCTTTCTTTTCTTTGTTTTTTTTTTATGCTGTTTGTTTTTTCTTTGGTCTCTGCCTTCCTTCTTTCGTTTTTTTTCGTATTTGTTTCTTCTTGGTGCTTTGTTATTATTTCTTGGTTGGTTTTTTTTCTTCCTTTGTTATTAGTTCGTTTAATTTTGGTTATTATAAAAAACTCAAATTTCTTTTGTGAAAATTCTAGAACTGTAAATTTGAAGAGCTTAAGCAACTTTTCTTAAAAAAATATATAAATTGTTTAGAATTACTTTTTAATAATTTAACTTAATAAAATTAATTAATTACCACTTATTTATTTAAAACAAACAATTTAATCTAAATTAATTGTTGGAAACTTATTTTGATTTATTTGAAAACAAGTCTAACACCATCCCATCAACACGAAGCACATTAATAATTTATTCCATCAAGTTAGGTTAACATTTCCATACTCAACGAAACCCATCTGTAATTCATAGGCATCTTATTCTCAGACATAATAATCTTAGACATCTTAATCTAAGACATCTTAATCCCAGGCTACTTTTTGAAACCTCCAACCAAATGACCCCTAAAGGGGTGTTCAAGCGACAGAGTGGGAGTTGTGAAGTCAAGAGTTGTTTAATCTGAGGAGTTAGTTTGGGGAGTTAATTAGTCTGGAGTTGTGTAATTTGTGTTCAAAGTGCATAGTTGTTTAGCCTGAAGTTTTGAAGTCTGTTCAAGTTGTATTGTTGTTAAGTTCAGAGATATGTAAGTTGTGTTTCCTGTAATTTTATTGTACTATACAATTGGATCTATATTTCAATGAATTTTTCAATTTCTAAATTAATAGATACTTGTTCCCTGTTGACTCAAAATTTGATTTTTCATGTTATATATGGTTTTATTAATAATTTGGAATTTTGTTTAAGTAGTTGTTTTGATTTAGTTGGCACAATAATTAAGATACATAATTATAAGAAAAACCCTATATAAAGTACAATAATTTAAGGAAGAAACCCAAAATTATGATTACAAAACATTGTAGAAGGAGCAATCATTTGCCAAATTTGGCTCCTTCGTCGTTTTCAATAAGATACATGTACTACATTTTGTTAAAGTTCATGTAGGAAGAGAGGAATCAGGAAGCTATTCGAGATCAGTGAACAACATCTTCATATGTTATTTTATCTATATAATATATAAATAAAATAAATAAAAATATTGAAATCAAATAAAACGAGGTTTCATTACCATAATTAAACCAAAGAACTTGTTCAAATAAATAAAAGTCAAAATTTTGTTTAATAAAATGTAGTATAGTTGGAAAATAAACTGTACAAACAAATTGTGAATATAAATTGTTGATGCGTGGATTTCGGTTCTCCGATTCTCCTCCTCGCACACACCAAACTTGATGATTCGGGACAAATACCTGCAAAACCAAATCGAACTAAACCGGTGTGACTATAGTCACACGGGCTCCAATGCCTAAGTTAGCAAGAAAATAATGTCAATGTGGTCAACTTTTAGATGCCCTTACCTCTAGGGTTAGATTGCTACTTATAGTCGGGAAGTAGTTCCAGAACATTCCGTAGCTAACCCTAATTCACAGTTGCAGGGCCTGGGCAAAATCGTTGATCGAAGATGGGGATTTGTTGGCCGAGCCGTGGGCCGAGCTCGGGTCGGGGCCGAGCACGGGTCGGGACCGAGCCCTTCGTGACCCGTAGCTTGACTATCGATTCTCGTTGCATAACAATTGCCCCCTACTCCCAATGCAATGCTTTCGATCTCATTCGGAGTATAGCTTTTATAGTGACTTATCTTGTCATGTAGGCCCGTGATCCAGGAGAATGCAAGTTTTTCGGGGTTTGCACCGAGAATGTTTCGGTCTAACAGTCCGAGCCGATTGAGTTGTCAAATCATTTTTGGGCCCGTGGTACCCTAGTCGCAGTGAGTTGTCTAATCTTCACGAGACACA
>NW_019104591.1:667695-678692 GCF_001995035.1 Momordica charantia
CAATCCTATCGTCCGTTTTGGCTGGATAACTCCACTCTTACGGCGAGGGACATGCGTCGCTTGTGTTCGAAATACCGTATCCCAGATTTGGTTAGTCTTCGTCTTTCGAATCCGGGAGAGAGTATTGATGGTTCTTTTCCTGGTGAAGTAGTATTTTATGCCACGATGTTCCAATTTCGGGTCCGCCTACCGCTGCCTCTTTTCCTTCAAAACTTTTTAGCTTTTAATCAAGTAGCTCCTTCCCAAATCATCCCGTATGGGTGGTCTACTTTGATCAGTTGCTTTATTTTGTGGTCGTACTTCGGGGGCGAGCAGCCTCTAACCGCCGCGGACTTTATATCGCTTTATTACCTCTAACACAGCCTCGAGGATAACTTTCATTTTTATGTTAGCTCCCGAAACCAAGTTCTTGTTATGTGTCCCTCCTCAGCGAAGCATTGGAAGAACGAATGGTTCTTTGTTGGCGGTGACTGGCTAGCCCGTGATGAGAGAGGGTTGTATTTTCCCGTCCCAACTGAGTGTAGGGAGTTGGGTAAGTAGCTTCCGAGCTCAATCGGGACTTTCGTAGATATCAATTCTGATACGCCTTTTCTTGTTGGCAGTTTCCCGCAATTGTGAGCTTACCGTCAAGGCGTCCACTTTCTATCTTACCGTTATCCAATTACCAGATATCGAGCGTTGGGGCCTAGATTTGGTTACCGAGCAAAACTTAGTTGATTTTAGCTTGGCTCTCCCATGTAACCCTCCAGGTCTTTGTCGAAATCCTCTCTTCACTTTGCATGAACGTCGCTTTTTACCTTTATCTTTATTTGTAGAAATGTCGAGACGGAGTGCTTCCTTGTATGAAAGGGAACGTCGTCGAAACGCCTGAGGTTTGGGGGCCGGCTCTAGTCGGGCTTCGGATATCGAAGTGACTGATTTGACTGAGGAAGGGCTCCCTTCACAATATGCTCGATCTTCCATGCCTCCGACAGCTTCGAGGCGTTCCGCTCGACTTCATGGGACGTCTATCCCGTCTCCCCTCGATGTCATCCAGGAAGCTCCTCTCAAGCTTCAATTTTCCCTTTCTCTGGCCCATATAATGCTGATGCTAATGGGACAGCTTACCTGGAAAGAGCATTTAGTCTTTGGCAGGGCCTCCGCGACTCATCAAACGGGTCGGATTTTGGCCAGTCAAATCCTCAACACATCATCAGTACGTGCCTTAGTGATCTCCACCAGGTGAGTGCTTTGTAGCTTCAAGTATTTGTCATAGCATCTTCTCCTAATGTTGAATTCTGCCGTTGGCAGATTTTCAATCGTCTTGTGGTATTCTCGAGTCTGGTTGCTAATGAAATTAACCACCTTCATTGTCACTACGCTCCTCGGAAGGAGTTGGAACAGGTCATTTCTTCCTTCAATCAGGCCAACAGCCTTCTGGAAGGTACCAAACGTGAGTTGGAAACAGAGAAGAGAAAATCTCGAGACGAGCTGGCTAACCTGTAGGGGAGACTTAACGAGGCAACCGCTAGGCTGTCTAACTCTGAATTCTTGGCCAGGGAATTCAAGAAAACTTAGGAGTTCGTCGACCTGCAAAACTCTGCCATGGAGTGCGGTGTTTCCTGGTCTCTTCGCCAGGTTTCTACTCAGCAGCGTGACTTGACTTTTCCTTCCTCCTGGAGCATTTTAGAGCCGAGTGTGACGCTCCTGACGACATGGATGACGACGACGACGAGTAATAGGGTAGCTTGAACGAGTTGCTTTACTGTGTTTAGCGTCCGATTGACTTTTATGTTCTTTGTCACTATGTTGCTTGTATTTCTTTTTGGAATTATCAATTAACCCTCTTACCAATCATTTATTGGCTTACGGCTCTAACACTGATGGAGTTTTGTTGCTTTCATTTTTGTAGGTTTCTAACCCGTTGGCCATAGCCAATAGTTTTATACCCGCTGTCGTCTTTGACTTTTTACTCCATCTCATGTTTTAACTATACTAGATCAATCGACCCACTTCTGGTTTGGCCATGTTGAGATTATTTAATTGTTCTTTCCAAATGTGTCGATTAAAGTAGATTTGTGTCCCATCGCACGTGGTCGGCGTCGAGTGGTGGTCGGACCCGAGCCCTGCTGAGTCGAAAATAAGACCTATTGATAAAAATAAGCTACCAAATGGTTATCTCATAGTTCAAAATTGTCGATTAATGTAGATTTGTGTCCCATCACACTTGGTCGGTGCCGAGCAGTGGTCGGACCCGAGCAGTGGTCGGCCTTGAGCCGTGCTCGGCCTGTTCGGCTAGAGTTGGTTTTACCGTCGTCGAGTAGAGTTGGATTTACCAAGCTTACGTCGCCGAGTAGTCGGTACCTATTGCCCCTACTCTCAAGGTAGTGTATTGTCGATATCTTTTGAGAGTACGCTTGTAGACAAGGCAAGGTGTTTTATCAAAGTCGTTTGGCATCTCGTTTTGGATTTAGAAGACATAGTTGATAGAGAACCAAACAAATTGGTACTTTATTGAATAAAAGAAACAATAATCAGAAATCTTGCTAAAAGTAGAGAAACAAAAACAACCACACTTGAAGGAAAAAAGGAAAGATCAACAGCCACCTTTAGTAGAAGTCCTGTCGTTGCCCCTCATTGACGTATAGTAGGATTCTCGCCATACTCGTTGCTCTCCTTTAATCTCTCCTACTCCACCCGGTGTTGGGAACTTCATGGACTGGTGGTATGTGGATGGTATTGCTTCGAGCATATGCATTGTCGGTTTTCCCAATATTGCGTTGTAGAAGGATGTGTAGTCAACGACCAAAAAGTCCACCATCTTGGTGACACTTTTCGGCCCACTTCCGAACGTTACAGGCAACTTTATCCTCCCCTCAGAAATGACCCGTTCCCCTCCAAATCCTACCAACGGTGTTGGGCTGCTCTTAAGCACCTTTTCTCTTAAATCCATGGCTTTGTAGGCGGTCCAAAAGATGATATCCGCCGAGTTGCCCCATCCACCAAAATTCGATGTACTTTCACATTTGCTATCTTCAAAGTGATAACCAATGCATCGTTATGAGGGTGGAGGAGGTGGGTCGCCTTGTCCTCTTAAAACTCGATCGTCACTGACCGGTCAGTAATATATGCATGGTAGACCTCATTTTGTCCGAGGCTCGCCCTAGCTTCTCGCACATCTGCCTTTCTTTTTCTCCCGGATTCTCTCTCTATTAGGACTCTCATTATAGTCCGAATCTCTCGAGCAGGGGACTTGTCGTTTTCGCCATTTTGTGTCGCTTTAGAGTTCTCTACATACTCCTTGAGGTAGCCCCTTCAGATTAGCCCTTCCACCTCTTCCTTGAGATCACAGCAATCCTGAGTTACATGGTCGTGATCCTGGTGGAAAAGGTAATATCAGCCTTTACTTCGTTTAGTTGACGGGGCCTTCATCCTCTCCGGCCACTTAAAAAACCTTTGGTCTTTGATCTCCATCAGCACTTGCTCAAGTGGAATGGTGGTCGGGGTATACTTTTAAAATTTTCGGGGTGGATCTTTCTAACTACTCCGATCCCTCTTCTCCCATCTCGACCCTGTGGTTTATCTCCCGACCTCTCCCTCTTTTGGTCGGTTCGCTTTCCGTCTGGTTTCCTTTTTTAGTAAAATAACTCACTAGCGCTCATGTACCTCTGAGCTCGGCTCAGAGCCTCCGAGAAGGTACTCGGTGTCTTCTTTCGGAACGAAAATGACAGATGCTCATCCCTGACGTCGGACATGAAAGCCAGCAAAGATACAACGTCTGTAAGGCCTTCTACCTGTAGCTTTTCCTCGTTCAACCGAGCTACATAGTCGTGTAGACTCTCTGTCGTCCTCTGTTTAATAGTTAAAAGATAAGCCACGGGTTGGCTCCGACCCGTCCCCCTACAAACTGGGTCACGAATGCTCTGGCCAGGCTCTTGAAACTCGAGATTGACCCTTGTTTTAATTGTCGGAACCATATTCTGGCTGACCCGTTTAATGTAGTCGAGAACACCCAGCACCTGACCGCCTCTGACACCCCGTAGATATCCATCCATTCACGATAAACATCTAGATGGTCCACTAGGTGGGTCGTCCCGTCGAATTGTTTCACCGTGGGTAGCTTGAATTTTAGAGGGACCTTATCTTTCATGATCTCCTTCGTGAATGGTGAGTCGGCTTGATCTAGTAGTTCTTCGAGGTCGAATCCCTTTTCCTTTTGGTTCTGTCGCTTCTCTGAAGACTCTGGGTGATCTGTCGGTTTACCTTTGTCGAGGCCTATCGACTCAGAGTTTCGGTTATCCTGGTTGCTCTTGCCCCCATTTGGTGTCGGGGATTTATCTTGCTTTTTGATCTTCTGAGAGTCGAAAATCTGGGCTCGTCGCTTGGTATTTCCACCTATCCGTTACTTGCTCCCTACATTGTTTGTTGATTCCTCGGTCTCGCTTTGGGCGGGGCACTTCCCTTTTCTCGAGTCTCTAAGAAGGGGTACCTCGTCGGGCTCTTGTTGCTCGAATTGTCGAAGGACTTGGGTCATGCGTTGCAGCATGCCTTCTACCTTGTCTTCCAAGACCGCGAACTGCTTTTGGAGTGGCTCAGGGGTCGTTATTGCATGCTCCTTGGGCAACCGCTCCTGACGTTCCGGGTTTGACTGGCTGGTCCTATCCTCGGATCCTTCGACCTGGGGGTCGTCCAAGTTCAACCTCCTCTTGGCAGAGCAGTTATCATCAGAGCGTCGTGGACTCCTTTCTGGTGTCAAGTTGCTCGACTGGATGCTTTAAATCGTCCCCACAGACGGCACCAATTATTGATGTGTGGATTTCAGTCTTCCGATTCTCCTCCTCGCACACACCAAACTTGATGATTCAAGACTAATACCTGCAAAACCAAATCGAACTAAACCGGTGTCACTCTAGTCACACGGGCTCCGATGCCTCAGTTATCAAGAGAATAATGTCAATGTGGTCAACTTTTAGATGCCCTTACCTCTAGGGTTGGATCGCTACTTATAGCCGTGAAGTAGTTCCAGAACTTTCCGTAGCTAACCCTAATTCACAGTTGCAGGGCCTGGGCGAAATCGTTGATCGAAGATGGGGACTTGTGTGCCGGGCCGTGGGCCGAGCCTGGGTTGGGGTCGAGCACGTGTCGAGACCGAGCCCTAATTTGGTTATATAAAATATTTGAATTTAAATATATATTTATTCAATTTTATTTTTTTTCCATGTAGGCTGCATTTTTCGAGCAAATAAGTATTATCTCATCATTAGAAGATATTAATAGGTTGTGTAACGTTGGTGGGAAACATCTGCAAAGCCTTCATCAAATGTATAAAGTGCCTACTCTGGTTCGTGGCCCTAGACGTAGAGGACGTCGTCAAGTAGATTAGGATGCCCCAGTAGAGCTTGATGATTCTATACCTGAAGTTATTTGTCATAATGTCGAGGAGGTTCCACCGTTTACATAGATACAAGATGATGCTAGTCCGTCCACGCCTATGGTCATGATATGGACTCCTGGTTCTAATCAGTATCGCACACCACCGTTGCCACCACAATATGGTTATGGAGCTGGCCATGGACGTGGACGTGGGGAGTATGGACAATACCTCAACCCTACAGATGATCGAGACCGTACAGAGGATCAAGAGACACCAGCGACGCCAATAGTTCGTCGTCAGCCACATCGTAACCGACGACGTCCTCATTGTGGGACAAATTAGATGGATAGGCTGTAAATTGGCATATTTATTTTTTTTATATAAGCGTAAAACGTTATCCTCCGATTTCTTTTTATATTTTTTTGATTTGAACTACAATGGAAATTAATCTTGAATAAAATAAAACATAAATCCTAATGAAATGAGGAAATAAAAAACTAACTTTTTAAGAAGAAATTATAAATAAAAGATATAAAATTAAAAATTAAAAATTAAAAGATAAAAAAAACAAAAAAAAAGATGTTATCTTTCCTTCGCGGTAACTTGGTAGTCTCTTCAAGAGATGACCATCCCAATACATGGTCGGACGACCGTGTATGATTAAAAAAAAAAAAAATTAGACGTGGCGCCATAGTGGTGCCACATGCTATGGTCATCTCTTCAAGAGACGACTAAGTCCCTCAAACTTATTCCTGCATTATTTCTAGAATAAGTTTGAGAAGTTGCAATATTTCCATTTTTTTTATTAAAGTACTATTATTTAAAAAAATATTTATTAATTAACATTATTAAAAAAAATCCGTCAATGAAGCTACATGTGGTACAATTTGTATTGTTGAAAAAAAAAAGACAAAGACAAAGAATATAGGGAAGAAAATAATATAATAAACGGGAAAAGTCGTTAAGAAATAAGGGGAAAAATAAAAATATCAAATTAAATAAAAAAAAGAGGAATTGTAATGGGTAGTATATAAGTTTTCTATATTTAACAAAATAGCATGTCTTTTTGATATGTTTAGATATAGTTTTTTTTTAAATCATGATTTTTAAAATTTTCAGTATTCCTAAATTACCCTTTTCAATTATCACATGTAAACTTTCCCAATTTCTTTTTGTTCTTCGTTCGTTTTGATTTGCTACTCCCTCTCAAGCATAAAAACTCACTGAATGTGAAGACCACTACATGTTGATCAATCTTCATTCAATTTCATTTGAGTTCGAGTTCTAATTTTTGATTTCATTTGATTTTATATCTTCGATCTCTGTTCTTCCACCTTCGCTCACAAATTTCATCTTCGATTAGTGAGACTTTCATCATCACTCGCAAGTAGTTCAATTTCATTCGAGTTCAAGTAGTTCAATTTCATTCGAGTTCGAGTTCTGAATTTTAATTTCATTTGATTTTTGTTCTTCGTTCTTCGCTTGACAGATTTCATCTTTGATTTCTGTTCCTCTATCTTCGTTCCCAGCTTTCATCGTCGATCACTGAAGCTTTTGTCTTCGCTCGCAGGTATTTGATTTTCTTCATCATCGATTTTAGATTCAGTTTCTGATTTATTATTCTTATTGCATTTTGGTCAATTTTAGATATTTCCTAAGACTTTATTCACATATCAAGTTTTCATAGTTCAATATTTTCTTCAATTTTGAACCAATTTCTGTTGAATTTTTACTATATTTTTTATGTGATGAAATTGTTAGATATTTAACAGAGGAATCGATAGAGGTTTGAGGAATTGATATAGATATATCCAATCTTGATATTAGTGATGTTAATTACTGATATATTAATGAAGTATATCAGTGAGGTATATCACATTTATATATATACTATATTGGGTATATCTATAACTGATATACTCAATATAGGATATATCTGTAAGTGATATAATTAATATATAATGTATCAACTGCTTACATCATGTGTTTTAATTTTGGTAGTACGTTGATTATTTTTGGATTCCTTCAATTGGCGAGGTGAGAAAGCACACAAGATACAAACGTTGTCAACATGTTGGACACAATCGTAGAACTTGTAAATTTGGACCTGTTGGACAATGATGTATAAGTAGATACTTATAATTAAACATTTGCAGTATATCAAGGATGTATATCAAAACATTGCTTTTATGATTTGAATTTTACAATGAGGTAGTTTTTTTTTTTTAATTACAACCCAATATGTGTACCCAATGAAGTTTGCTTATATGATTCTGCTTCTGTAAGTGAAGTTTGATGACATAATTTAGATCATTACATGAGTCTGTATATCATAGTTATATCAATAGTACATCTATATATTAGTAATATATCAATGATATATCAAGTATACATCATACATATATCACTAGTACAATTAAGTTTGATTTAAAGTTTTAAAGATCAAAACGAAATCAAGAGCAATGTCATTCTTGGGTATCAATATTACATCAAATAAGCAACAAAGTCCTTCAACCAAAAACTTAAAGGTTTAAACATCATAATTAACCAGTAGCATAAACAAAATATAGACAACAATGTCATTCTTAAAAGTCTATAAAAGAAGAAGCATAAGTTCCAACAATCTATAAAAGCATGCGTTTCATTTTTGTGTAATCAATCTTCATTCTTGGTGATTGTCGTGTCTTCGAAAATGATATCTTTCAAGCTTTCCGTTTTTCCATAGACAACAATTTTAGGTCAAAGCTGGGCCATCAATCTTCATTCTTGGTGATTGTTGTGTCTTCGGAGATGATATCTTTGAAGCTCTCCGGTTTTCCAAAGACAACACTTTTGTCGTTGGTTTATGTTGTCTTTTGGGACGAATGACATCAATATTTTCGATGATATTTTTTTTTCATTTTTCGTATTTGTATCATTGCTTTTATCTGATAAACAATTATTTCATATATTATTAGTATATCAAAAAACATATTAGAGGTAATATGTTCAAAATAATTGGTAGATATCATAGTTATATCAGAAATAAATCAATTTCATATCATATAGATATATTAAACATATATCACATATATATTAGGAGTATATCTGTCAACATTAGTATATCATAAGTAAATCAATAGTATATCAGAAGTCAATCAGTTCTATATCACCTACAGTAGAAGATATCATAGTTTATTAGATGTAAATCAATTTCGTATCATATATATATCACATATATATCACATATATATCATGAGTATATCTGTTAACATTAGTATATCAGAAGTAAGTCAATAGTATATCAAAAGTTAATCAGTTCTATATCACTTATATATCAGTTGGATAATAGTAAATCACTATTTTACCTGCTTTGACCCTTTGTCTTGTATTTTTAATTTTTTTTCATCGATTAGAAATCAGTAAGTATTGGCATGCATGGAAAATGAGAAAGAAAGTTGATACTTACTGAAAATGAGAAAGAAAACTTGAAAGGAAAATGAATATGAACGTCGATGGTGATTTTCGAAATTACTGTGAAGGAGAAATTGAAGGGAAGAAGATGAATGTGCAATCAATTACAAATCATAGGTAAATAGAAACTTATGGTTTTTCTAGGCTTCCACCAACGTTTTGGGCCTGTGTTTATGGTTTGTTTAGGCTGCAGGGTATCTTTGTAATTTAGATAGTGGGCCTTTGTTTTTTTTTTTTAAAAAAAAAATTAATTTCATATTAGATGTATATGAAACATATATCACATATATATCAGGAGTATATCTGTTAATCATTAATATATAAGAAGTCAATCAGAAGTAATTTATTGTTGGTTCGGACCTGCAGGGTATACTTGTAATTTAGAACGTGGGCCTTCGTTTTTTTTAAAAAAAAAATTGCTATATTTGAAAAACCCAAACCTTGTTGCTATTTTGCTTATTTTTCTAACTTTTTTTTGCCATATCTCAAGTTGCCCCAATAAAAAAGGGATGACATTTATGATTAAAAAAAAGTAAGGAATATGTTTGAGCCTTCGAAGGATTTGATTATTATTATTTATTTCAATTTTCATTTTTAATCTTTAATCATTTAAGATTCAAGGGTCTATATTTATTCTAATTTCAAATATCTCTCCAACTCAATTCCCTCATATTTAAACAACTTTCCTGTTCCAAAAGTATATAACAATTCTCTCGAATTCATCGATGGTTCTTCATCTTTCAAAGTTTCGATGTTATTATAATTTATAGTGAGATTTATTTTTTAGAGAGTTCTTGAGCTTCCAATTTTTTGTTCACTTTTAGCCATATGACTGCTTTTATTTGTAAGAGCTTTTCTTATTATTTTGTGAGCTTATATTTGTAAACCTACTATTATAGAGAGTTTGTAAGATCATTCTTCAAATTTCATATTCTTTATAAGGGTGGCTCTTGAGCCCGGAAAAGTGCATCGTAAAGGTTTCGTCTTAAACCATGGAA
Organism: Momordica charantia; assembly: GCF_001995035.1. Next base: position 677,500 of record NW_019104591.1, read on the forward strand.
AGGATCAAGTTTGTTATTGCTCCCAGAAAAAGTTCTTACAAATAAAAGCCCGTATTTTCCAAAGAGGCACTTGGGGAGTAGAGTAGGTGGTTTTGCCGAACCATTATAAAATTTGAAGCTCAGATAGTGATTGAGGAATACCGTTCTGACATGAGGAGTTGAAATCTTTAGTATTTTCCATTGTTTTTAGCTTATGAGAACTTAGTTAGTTCTGATAGTTATTATTTGGCTTTATTATAGTGTAGGTTTTTTTTTTTTTCAAAGTTGGACTTGTCTTTATCTTTTGTCATAGTATCAAATTAAATAAAGAAGTCTTTCCGTTAATTTAGTGTTTAGTTGTTTATGCTTCCGCATTTTGTCAGAATGACCGTATTGGAAAATACGGGCTTTTATTTGTAAGAACTTTTTCTGGGAGCAAGAACAAACTTGATCCTTTCCATGGTTTAAGACGAAACCTTTACGATGCACTTTTCCGGGCTCAAGAGCAACCCTTATAAAGAATATGGAATTTGAAGAATGATCTTACAAACTCTCTATAATAGTAGGTTTACAAATATAAGCTCACAAAATAATAAGAAAAGTTCTTACAAATAAAAGCCCGTAATTTCCAATACGGTCATTCTCAAAACAAACTTTCATTCTTTCAAAACAAACTTGCATTCATTCAAAACGAACTTTTAATAATTCAAAATAATCTTCCATTCATTCGAAACAAACTTTCATTCAATCAAACTTCAAATCCTTCAAAACAAACTTTCTTTCAATCAAAACTTTCAAAGTTCATTCTAAAACACTTAGTACAACTTTCAAACTTTTGAATAACTAAATCATTCCAACATTCAAAACAATCTTACATTCATTCATACTTTCAAAATCAGAGTGGGAAGCTGCATTATTTGGGTAGCCTACAGAAGATATGTGGTTACCCGTCGGTAACACCAATCAATCAGAACCTTCTATCAGAGTCGTCGAATTAATATCGACCATAACAGAATTGTCGAAATAATATCGACCAGAACAGAGTTGTCGAAATAATATCGACCAGAACAGAGTTACTTATGTGTGAGGCCATGTGACTGAATAACACACACATGAATATTCATTCCCAAGGAATGCCAAACCACAAAAGTGTCTTCCCACAAATAAGCCATAATAGAAATCCATCAATTCCAAATTAGACTACTACCCCAAAT
>NW_019104591.1:679652-689677 GCF_001995035.1 Momordica charantia
TTATGCAAAAAGAGTCTCAAAATAGCCCAAAAACAGTCTTATAAACAAAAAGATTCAAACCAAGAATTCTGAAAAATTTTTAGGGTAAAAAGTACTTAAAATCTTTTATTCTAAAAAAACAAAGACCTCAAAACTTTTCCCAATAAACTGAATTAAAGAACTACAAATAGAGAAAAATAAAACTAAAATAATGAGGAAGAAAATCTTACCGATCTTTGAGAGAAAATACAAAAACTCTTCTTCTTTTCTTTTCTTTTTCTCTTTGAGAGAAAACTAGGTCTAGCAGTTTAAGAAAAATAAAACCTAGGGTTTAAGGGCTTTTATAACAAACCCTAAAGAATCGTTATTTAAAAAGGATAATAAAAAGATAAAGATTTAATAAAACTCTTTCTTTTTATTTTTTAAATTCTAAGAACAAATTATCTTTTAAAAATAATTTTTAAAACAAAAATTTATATTTTTTGAGAAAATAAAGAAAACAACTAAATAAAAATAATAATTTAAATAAATAAATAAATAAATAAATAAATAAATAAATAAATATATATATATATATATATTTTCGGTTGTTACACTAACCTTCCCCTATTTAATTTTTGCAATTAATTTTCTCTATCATAATTGCTATAATTTCCTCTTCATGATTATTGTCAATCTTTACAATGAAATTAATTATGGTGCTTGAAATATATTTTTAATTTATTGATTAATTAGAGTTAAAATTATTTACTTTATAAAAATTTTACTTATTTGTGTAAAATGGGCCCACAGTGTTAAAAGATTGAGAATTTATAGTAGGTGTCCCTATTTATGACTTGGTTTTGAAAAATGGTTAGATGGTTTTTGTTGATAAAAAATGTCCATTCCGATTTTTCCAACTGTTTTACCGATTTGATTTTGACCACCTTACCCTTTCTATTCAGTTATTATTTTCAACATCAAAATAATATTCTCTCTTAGATTCTCAAATTTGTTTCTTGTTATATGATACTGTAGTCTATAAACCACATTTCATGACATCTAGTAGATATTATCTAGCAATTTTCGGTCATTTATGGCTTGTTTACGTGCATAACTGATGTTTTTACAGGAACGAGCCATTAGAAAGAATTAAAGCATAAATGATAAATTAAGAGGAAAATTAGAGGAAAGAGGGGAGCTCGTCACAATTTTGGGACAGTGCCATAGCGCTGTAGCGATGCCCTCACATAAGTCAAATGTTAGTACGCCATTTTGAGTGACTTTCGAACGTTCTTACATTGGAGAATTGAAGTTTTGAGAGGTTTCGCTCGAGAGTTGAAGCAAGGAGGGCGAGAAGACGATTTTCGAAGGCTCGTGATCATAGAGATTGAGTCGGGGACGGTCAATCGACACTACGACATTAGTTTCTCTCCTTTCCTTTATCCTTTCTAGATCTATTATGTAATTCTTAGTGAGATTTTATTGTATTTTCATGAACATAAGCAGCTAATTTTCATGTTCTAGGGATTGATGTAGCTGCCGGATTTATGAGTTGGATTTATTAACAATTGTATTGATTGATTTGTATTTAATCTACTTGTCCATTTATTCGCTTAATGCTTTTAATCTCTTGATCACGGATTAATTGATGTTAAATATGAATTTTACGCTCGGTAGAGGTAGTTTAGATTGGAACTTGAATGCATGACTGGGTAGTTCTAAGATCGGGAGATTTAGAATTATCTTAGAGGTTGTTAAAAGAATAAGACTTAAGGCCTTGTTTGTTAATGAAACTAGATAGGGATATTGGTTTCTTAATAAGTGAGAGAATTAATTGTGCTCGGGAGGGACAATTATGATTCTTGATTCGTGACTTATAGATTAATTGCATATTCAATATTGACATATTTAATTTGTCCGCTTGTAGGTTCAGTTGGTGAAATCACTTCCATATGACCCGTTCTCCGTAAGAGTTTTCTTTAAAGTCCTTTATTCGCTTTGTTATTTGATTTTTGTGTGTCAAAAGAAACTCCTTGTTGTTTCTCTATATAAAATTGGATAATAATATATGTAGTACTTGAGTGACTAGAAACCCAATCCAGTGGACGATATCGGTAATTACTTACCATTTTTATTAAAACATGACCCTACACTTACGAGAAGCATTTTCTGCTACATTTTATTATCTCTCTTTCCTACATTTTCTCTCCTAGATTTTAAAAATCATCTATCTCACTTTTTAAATATATATTTGAATATAACAAGTCATAACTCAAAGAGGACAGCACACAATGTGAGACACGATCAAGGGGTATCGCGAGGGAGACAACAGGAATGGTGGGCGAGGAGTGGATGGAATTGAGTTACGGAGCAAGGGATACAATGGTGGAACAACAAGATGGTTGACAAAGCTGTAAGTGGGGTGAAGAAGAGAGGTCAAAAGTATGAGTTTCTACTGAGGTAGAATTTTTTCTTTTTTTTTTTATATTTTTGTATTAATTGTATCACAAAAAATAAACATGATGTGTTCACCTTATATTTTGTTCAGGTATTTGTTCATCTATTTATCGTATTTGTTCATTTGTTCACCATATATGTTCATTTGTTCACCGTATTTGTTCATCATGCTTACTGTATTTGTTCATCATGTTTGTTACTGTATTTGTTTCCATCTTCGGTATTGGTATTTCTATTTCTGAAATGATTTTTTGTTTAACTTTTGTTTTACATTTTAATGTAATTAATATTTTTCTGTTTTATGTCTGTTAGTAAAATTCTCTTAGAAAAATATTTGAATTAAAAAATACAGCTAAGATTATCAAAATATTTGAATGATTCATTAGAAAAAATTATAGGTATGATTCTCCTATAAATAACGATAAATAATATATTCATTTAAAAATCATGGAAGGGTAATTTTGTACATAACAAATTAGCAGAGATTTTCCTATTTTTACGTTGGCCGTTTTTCAAAACTGAAACTTGTTTCACCGTTTATTGAAATGACTTGTTTTAAATGGCTATATCTGTTGTTATCCCTTAAAAATTTACAAAGTTTCATCGAAAATTGGGCTAAATAACCCTTTTAATCAACTCCACTTTGATATATATCCTCATCCCAAAATTTATTTTTTCTAACTATTTGCTTACATCACTTTTGTGTGAAATTGTGTATTTGCCCTTTATTAATTTTTATCTTGTTCCTCTCTTTATTTCCTATTGTACAAATTTTTTTCGTTCTCTCTCTTCTTCATTCTCTTCCATTTGAGTGTCCCTCTCTCTCCCCCAATTATCTAAATTTGTATATCCATTGCTGCAATTCTTCTTCCTCTCTCCCTAATTTTTTTTGTTTTCACTATGAGATTTCTCTCTCTCAACATATTACAATTTGACATATCGAATTTTGGATTTTTCTTTTGTTTTCCCTGGATTTTTAAACACGTGCACTCATATCTCTCCCTTTCTCTTTCTTTTGTTTTTTACATCCCTTCCCAATTTGATATATATCCTCATCCAAAAATTTTTTTTCTAACTATTTGCTTACATCACTTTTGTGTGAAATTGGGTATTTGCCCTTTATTAATTTTTATCTTGTTCCTCTCATTATTTCCTATTGTACAAATTTTTTTCATTCTCTCTCTTCTTCATTTTCTTCCATTTGAGTCTCCCTCTCTCTCCCCCAATTATCTAAATTTGTATATCTATTGCTGCAATTCTTCTTCCTCTGTTCCTAATTTTTTTTTTTGTTTTCACTATGAGATTTCTCTCTCTCAACATATTAGAATTTTGGATTTTTCTTTTGTTTTCCCTGGATTTTAAACACGTGCACTCATATCTCTCCCTTTCTCTTTCTTTTGTTTTTTACATCCCTTCCCGATTTGATATATATCCTCATCCCAAATTTTTTTTTCTAACTATTTGCTTACATCACTTTTGTGTGAAATTGTGTATTTGCCCTTTATTAATTTTTATCTTGTTCCTCTCTTTATTTCCTATTGTACAAATTTTTTTCGTTCTCTCTCTTCTTCATTCTCTTCCATTTGAGTCTCCCTCTCTCTCCCCCAATTATCTAAATTTGTATATCTATTGCTGCAATTCTTCTTCCTCTCTCCCTAATTTTTTTTGTTTTCACTATGAGATTTCTCTCTCTCAACATATTACAATTTGACATATCGAATTTTGGATTTTTCTTTTGTTTTCCCTGGATTTTTAAACACGTGCACTCATATCTCTCCCTTTCTCTTTCTTTTGTTTTTTACATCCCTTCCCGATTTTCTGTTTTCCCTAGATATTGGATTTTTTTTGTTTTCCCTGGATTTTGAATGTCTACACTACTCTCTATCCCTTTCTCTTTCTTTTTTTTTCTACACCCATTACCCATTTGATTTTGTTTCCCAACAAAATCAGAAATGCATTCACACGAGAGCGAGAGCGAGACCGATGTTGAGAGTGAAATCGAGAGTGAGACCGCTACTTTCTCCATGCCGTCTTCAGATCTTGTCTTAAAACATATTTTTTTTTTTGCATTCATCTTCAAATCTTCTCTTAAAACTTATGTATATGCGTTTCTGATTTTTTGGAAACAAAATGGAATGGATCTGCTCTTGTGTGTATGCATTTCTGATTTTTTTGGGAAACAAAATTGAATGAGGAAGGGAAAAACGGAAGAAAGAGAGAGGAGTGCACGTGTTCAAAATCCAGGGAAAACAAAAAAATCCAAAATCCAGGAAAAACAAAAATCGAATAGGAAGGGGTGTAGAAGAAATGGAAGAAAGAGAGAGAGAGAGGGAGAGGAGTGCACACAATAAAAATCCAGGCAATACAAAAAGAAATAAAAAATCCAGGCAAAACAAAAAATCAAATGGGGAATCGGGTGTGGAAAAAATGGAAGAAAGAGAGAGGGAGAGGAAGAGGGAGGAGTGCACGGAATTAAAATCCAGGGAAAAATAATCCAAAATCTGAGATCTCAAATTATAATATATTGAGAGAGATAAATCTCATAGTGAAAAAAGAAAAATGAGCGAGAGAGGAAGAAGAATTGCAAGAAGAGAGATAAAGATTTGGAAGATTTGGGGGAGGGAGACTCAAATGGAAGAGAAAGAAGAAGAGAGAGAAAAAAAATTGTACGGTAGAAAATAAAGAGAAACAAGAAAAAAAAACAATAAAGGGCAAATACATAATTTCACACAAAAGTGATGTAAGCAAATAGTTAGAAAACATAAATTTTGGGATGTGAATATATATCAAAGTGGGCTTAGTAAAATGGTAATTTAGCCCAAAAACCAAAGTTTCCACTCCCACTAGGGTTGTCATACCGATCCAACAAGTGGTTTTCTTTCCTTATCGATGGTAAATCTATTATAATGCCTTATTTTTTTATGGAACTGCGTATAGTTATTGGAAAAATACTCAATTGGATTCCAACAATTTGTTTATAAATTTGGATGAATGGTGCCTCGGTAGAACCACAAAAGAACTCTAACAAATACGTTAACGTATCTCTTGGTCTGAAAATCATTTTTCGCGTTATTTTTTTTATATAAAAAAATTATTGGCTTCTAGTGTTCACACTTTCTTTCTTTATGCAACCTTGTATCACCGTCAAGGTTATAATTTTCCTTATCCATCCCATTTGCATCGTCAGGAAGAAGAAAGGATTTTTGTTTTTTAAATAATGTTAATCTTTAAAATATTTACGAAAATATGCCACTTTCCAAACTTTTACCAAAACAACGCTTTGGAAATAGCAGGTCGTCTCTTGAAGAGAAGAGACGACCTGTGAAGTGGCAACAATTGGTCGTCTCTTCAAGAGACAACCAGCTAACGTGGCGCTTACAAAGCGCCATGTAAATTTTTTTTCTTTTTAAATAATGCTTGGTCGTCTCTTCAAGAGACGACCAAGTCCATTTTTAAACAGCGTGGCACGCCACGCTGTTTTCCTTTTTTATTCTTTTAAATTACTCAACATGTAGAGACGACATGTTACACGAGATTTTTTGAAATCCCGCTTGGTCGTCTAGAGACGACCAATACGGTCTTTTTTTTTTTAAATTACATGGCTTGGTCGTCTCTAAGTCTGTTTTTTTTAATTACATGGATTGGTCGTCTCTTCAACTTTAATTAGAAAATAATATTCTTAATTTAGCAATATTATAGAATTATAGTTAATTTTATCAATAATAGATTATAAAATAATATTCAAGACATGAATAAAATATTAATTAATATCTAAAAGGTACAGCTGCATAACCAAAATTAAGCGTTATAGTCTATGAATCTATGTAATGTGTGCCACATGAGGGAGGTCGTCGATGACGATGTGGCTGTCGACGACGAGCTCTCGGTGTCTCTGGTGTCTGTTGATCCTCGTTAGGGTTGATGTATTGTCCATACTCTCCACGTCCACGTCCATGACCCTCGTAATTATATTATACTGGTGTGTGAACCTGGCTCGAACCAGGAGTCGGTATCATAACCATAGGTGTGGATAGGCGACATCATCCTGTGTCTGCGTGAAAGGTGGAGCATCATTGACATTATGATGCATAACTTCAGGTTCAGGAATGTCAGACTCGTTTGGACCATCCTGCTCTATTTGACGATATCCTCTACGCCTGGGGCTGTGAGTAGGTGTAGGTACTTTATACGACTGGTGAAGCCTTTGAAGATATCTCCCACCAGTGGTACACAAGCTATTAATATCTTCTGACGATGAGGGGATACTAATTTGTTCAAAACTTGCCACCTACATAGAAAATGAATTAAGATAAATATATAAAATTCAAATAATTTGTAAAGCAAAATTAAAAAACATTGAAAAACATACAGTAGCACCAAACGCTACTCCTTCTTGAGTGATATAACGTCTAGTAATTAATAAATACCAACTCATGTATCCAGGATCGCAATCACCATCATCGTCCATCGGATGACTAATAGCGATATAATCTCTACGCATGCGCCACCTTGCCACAAAAGGTGTTACATGGTCCTGCCATACCCGGTGTCGAAGGTCTATATCATGTATCTTCGGGTCCCAACTAGTAACATCTTGAATTGATTGTTTCATCTCGAACTGCCTAGCAACTCTATCTTGATGATGCCACTCAACAACATGAAAACAAATCAGTGGACTTACTGTGCACCATATTTCATGTCCGTTGCTGCAGTAATCTGGTAGGGATGTAAATTCCTTATTATATGGTTCCCAAATCATCTGAAATATTTAGACAAAATATCATGTCAAAAGTCAACCAAGTTATATATATAATTTTAAATATTTAAACACATACCGATCCCGGTGTCAGATGATCCAACATGTATCTGTATTGAACCAATACATGTGTCAATAATTCTGTAACATAAAATTGATCTCTCCACCTACAATGATATTTTAAGTTTGTAAAGTTGTGTATATATTAAAAAAATTAATATTATGTCACAATGAAATAGTTAGATAAGCATACCGTGCAGCTAATGGTCGTCCCACTAGCTCATGTTCCGCGATGTGGCGACGAGCTGGAGCCATGCTTGGGAACCGATCCCAAGCCCATACTTGAAGGAGTATGATCGGACCAGCAATGTCTCGTGAATCAGATCGACATGCCTTGCATAAATGTCGATACAACCATGCCAAACATGCTCCTCCCCAACTAAATGGTCCAGCCATTTCAAAATCGGCTAACAACAGAAGGAACATCAAGTGGACCAAATTATTAGACTTATCGGCAAATAGGCTACCACCAATAAGTTGCAAAATGTAAGCACGAGCATATCTAGCCATGGTGCCCTCGTCAGAATTGTCATTAAGTTGCGGAACCGTGAAGTCAACCATGGTAAACTAAGTCTAGATCCTCTAATATGGGAGTCGTCTGGAGTCACACCAAGAAATAATTGACATGTAGCTTTCCAATCATAATGTACTGGTCCTGTTACTGGCTCACCATCTACTGGTAACCCGAGTTGCACCGCTACATCCTGAAGAGTTATCGTGCATTCACCCTCAGGCATGTGAAAAGTGTGAGTCTCTGGCCTCCAATGCTCCATAAGCACAGTGATCAAGTGCCAATCTAATTGAATAAATCCAACTTTGGCAAATCCATAAAAACCGGAAGCACGAAGTGCTGGCTCAATCAAAGGATGTAATGGAATTAGTGCGATCAAATACTGCCTCTCTACGCCTGCAGTGCAACTCCTCGTTACACTGACCTTCCCAAACTAGTACCGAACGATGGCGCGCTTGACCATACAACACTGATTGGTCTATTGGGTTTGGATTTAGCTCTATAATCTATTACCATAAAATATGTCATGATGCATAATAAGAATCATGATATGAAATCACTGAAAATTTAAATCATAATGTAATCATTAAATATTTAAATAAATAATGTCAGCATTGAAAACTTCCACAAAAAGAAATCATAATGTTATCATTCAAAATTAAACAAAAAGGTAAAAGAATACAATGACAAAAATAAATCTTAGGTAAAAGCTGCTATGAGGGTGCTTCCCTCTGTCTGGAAGGACAACTTCTTCGGTTGTACTCAAGTTGGCTACATAACCCGCACCGTTGTTGGATACTAGGTTCTCTCCAATCCATCTCATTATGAATACATAAACTTCTTGGTCTACGGGGCTGTCTCAATAATTCTGGATCAGGATTCCGGATAGACATATTTCGAGGGGCAATCCAGTAATCTTCATATGGAACTGGTTCAAATTGATAAGCGTAACATGCAACATACTTTGTAAGTTTGTAACAATCACTGACATAATCTTCATAGTTTAAGTTTATATGGGAGCAAACTGCCATGAAATGAGAGCATGAGATGTCAAATTATTGCCACTTGTTGCATGTACATGAACGTTCATTCGCATTGAACCTCACTATTTGTGTGTTTCCTCCTTTTGAATTGTAGTAGTGAATTCTCGTCTTCACATGAAACACACCAACAACTCTATCATAATTCACTATTGTGTGTTTGCTAGATCTCATCGCCCATTTAAGAAGTTTATCATAAGCATACATGTTTGAATATATATCATCATAAGCATACTCATTTAAGAAACATATCGAAAGTATTAACAATGAACTACAGATTACCTTGTATACTTTTCATTTATCGCTAAAGCATTTATTGCTTCCTCATTTCTCTTCTCAAAGTACTTAACACATCAAATGTAAGGTCCGCCAATGCAGTGATAGGTAACATACGAGCTCCCTTCAACACCCCATTAATGCACTCTAAAAGATTGGTAGTCATCCACCCATATCTATACCCACCATCATGTGATTCAGACCACTTTTCAATTCCAATGTTGCGAAAGAAATCCATGCAAGTGCTATTCATTTGATTAACCTCTTCAACACACTTGTTGTACTTTCAAACTTGAGATTGAGAACCAGCACGATATACTAGATTTTTCAATTTCTTACTTTTGTATTTTTTATTGAAGTTACACACAACATGTCGTAAGCAAAACTTGTGATAAGATTTAGGTCCTGTCGAACCATTATCTGGATTATTAATGGCTGATATAATAACCCCGTGTCGGTTAGATATGAAACATGTTTCTTCTCGCGTAACAATCTTTCGTAGGTTTTTTAAAAACCAGCCCCAAGTCTCTCGACTCCCCTCGTCAACAATGGCAAAAGCAAGTGGCAAAAAATGTCCATTGGAATCAACTGATATTGCAATCAAAAGTTTCCCTCTATACTTTCCATAAAGGTGAGTTCCATCAATTTGAAGTACGGGGCGAAACGTTTTAAAAGCTGCAATACAATGACCAACTGCCATAAAGACGGAATGAAGAATGACATGACCTGGCGTCCCGTAATTCTTGAGTTTCCACTCAATAATCGTTTCTGGATTAGTGTGCTTCACCATGTACATCCACTTCGATAAACGCTGATATGACTCATCCCAATCACCAAATACCCGAACCAATGCCTTTGTTTTTCCATCTCAAACTCTTCTGTAAGAAACATGATATCCAAACTTCTCTTTTATCAAACCTTGAAGTGTCACTATTTTTATGCAAGGGTTATCTTTCACCACATC
>NW_019104591.1:698891-714236 GCF_001995035.1 Momordica charantia
TCGTCGGCATCCTTCATGTTCCAGCACCTTCGTGACCCGGGTGGTAACTCTGATTGTCCAAATTCGTCAACCCACAGCAGCAGCAACGCAATTCCGGCGTTACCCTCCCACTACACATCGATTTGCAGCGATCTGACGGTCTAGTTCCACGGCGCGTCTTCGTGCAGGTTCAGCGAGATCCCAGTGTCAGCGTGCGGCTCCTCTTGGACGATCCATGGTGGCTGGCGTATTCTCCAATATGCAGTAATTGCGACCACCATGGGTTGGCTATGATTCGGCAACCCCGAACCTTGATCTACGATGCCCAATCAAGTTTTGTGATAATTCCTTCATTCCAACGACACTCGACGTTGACCCATACCACAACGAAGCTCGATTTATGATACCCACCCTTGTACGAAGCTGATTTTTTATACCCACCCCCTTCGACATGAATCAAGCAAAGACCCAATCATTTCAGTAAAGTTCAATGGGTAACGGCCTCCTTGAACATCCTATTAGAATTGTTTATTGTGGCCGGAATTGGATTTTAACATGCGGTTTTATTTTTGTTGCCTAGAAGTCGAACAAATACAAAAGGTAGGAGCTCTTAAACGTGTTTGTAAGTAGCACCAATGGGCAAGTGTGTGCGTTAATGGGTGTTATTGAGATAATTTTGTGCTGAACTTTCTTATACTTGTGTATCTCATGTATTCAGAATTTGTTGGGCATGGTTTGAGGGCCTCTAGTCTTTATCATTGAGTTGCATTCTTGTTGTTTCTTTTGTTATTTTCCTTTTATATATTATTAAAATGTTGTGTATCATGTTTATTGGATATGACTTGACAGTTGTTGATTGGTATAGTTGGAAGTGATTAAGCTTTCATGTTTGAAAGCATGCCTTGAGATTAAAATGCAAGTGTTACTTTTATATTATTTAGTTTATGTTTGTTTAGTTGGAAGCTATTAGATTATTTTCTTTGTTTTGTACGATGAAGAGCATGCTGGATAATTGTGTTGTGATTAAAAGCTTAAATGGCTTCTCGATGCCTTGTAGGGATTGGTTGGGGGGTCTGAAGTGACAAGATGGACTAGAGGTTTGTTATTCTATGGTTTGTTCGTGATGATAACTCAAACTAATCGTTTGGTTGTTTGGAGTCGTTACTATGGGTGACTTGGAAATTATATGATACAATCTTAGGAGAGGACCATATCGTATAATGAAAGGTGGATACATGAGTGCAATGGCTTGGGGGCAAGTGCTTGAGGCTGTTACATCACTACTGGGTGTCGAGGTCGGCATGATGAATCTATTTGATGATTTGTATTGGGTCTTGACGTGGTGGCAGTCAAGGAGCAATACGCCTAGTAGAGGTCAAGGCCTTGGGTACAAAAGGTCAAGCGTTTATGCACAGTTCTAGGCCTCAGGTATAAAGTCAAAGTTGAACACCAAGCTTTTGTTGAGCAATGTCGGGGCCTAGGGTACAAAAGGTCAAGGGTCGATACGATTCAAAGAGTTAGACTTGGAGGACTAACATAGTGTGATGGGTTAGAAGGAGCTTGGAGGAGCTAGAGACCAAGGGGCTTTGTGGTCAAAGCTACACGAGTCTTGATACTTTAGATGCATTTGTGTGTGTTGATAGCCGTTATGATTTATCGATGCATGATTACTTGTTATTGTATTGTGATGATTCTTGCGATTTCAAGCATGTTGTTTTGTGCATAGTTAGTGAGGGCTACTTACGGAGTATTTTATATACTCAACCCCCTCTACAATTATTGTTTTCAGATGAGGATCTGGGTTACGTTCATGGTGATGGTGTGGAGGCGACTCGAGAAGAAAGACCACAACTAGCTTCTGTGTAGCTTCACTGGGTTTAGGATAGGTTGTTATGAGTTAATTTGTTTAAGTTATGTACTCTATTAAGACCTTCGTTGTGCAAAGTTCAGATAATTGGCAAAAGTTTTTGCCTGCTTTGTTATTGAGTTTGGCTTCTCGTTAAAAGTTAGGTTGTTGAATCCATTGAAAGTATGTAAAGTTTGTATATTTTAAAACTCGTTCACTTTAGAAGTTGGAGCTTGGATAAACTATTTAGTTGGATGGTTTTCTTTCTTTTGTTGTTATTTAGAGGAGCTCAACGGAAGCGTGGTGGATTAAGGCATTTAGTTGATTGCTATTATTTTTGCATGGTTAAGTTACTGTCGAATAGGTTGTTAGGTTATTGTCATTTACTCAAGTTCATTCAGCTTTAACACAAGTAGAAGAGAATTGTATTACTTGTCTACGGAGGATAAATTATTTTGTTTCTCTGTCAGGTGATAAGTTCACAGGTTTAAGTCGAGCAATTAAAATAGTTGAATTTTTGCTTAGTGGTTAGTGGTTAGTGGTTTTACTCTCTTGTATAAGCGGGACTGTTGAGGTTGTTTTTAGTAACGATCTCTGTTCTTGGATGTTGGAAATCATGGGGTGTTACATGCGTTTACATGGGTCCTTATAATATTAAACATTCTTTTACAAGAAAGTACAGGTTTCTTAAAACCTCGCTTTGATACCAGCATTGGGTTATTTCATAGGAATTAGGCACTAATCTTTTATAGCGTTGCAACACAATCTACAAAAACCAAGTAGCGATTGGAGATTAATCACGAATGGAAAAAACTCACGTTTCACAGCCTGAATCCATTAATTATTGATGAATTTGAGACAGAGAGAAGTTCTTCTCTGTGCTTTACGGGCATTACTTTTCTCTACCAATATTCTTTTTATTCAGTGACTTTTCTTAGAATGACACACATTTGTCACCACATATCACCCACTATGATATAGGGGGAGAGGAGTGCTTTAAGGGGAGACGGGAAGTTACTTAACTACTCCCTCATTTCAAAATTCAAATTCAATTTGAATTTTAGATTTAATAAATCCTACGAGTATTTTGGATGTTGAGTTAAGCTCTCTCATGGAATCTCATCCCTTGGGCTTTGTGTAGGGTGATCCACACGTGCTTGGATGTTGAGATGAGCTTTCTTGTGGAAGCTTGCCCTTTAGGGTTCACTTGGTGTGGTTTCCTTAGTATTTGGATGACGAAGTAAACTTTCATAAGAACACATATTTGAGTTTTCACTTAGAGTTGTCCATAAATATTTTGATGTCGAGGTGAGCTCTTTTGTGAGATATAATCATTTTTTTTGTCACTTAAGTTGATTCACAAGTATTTCAATATCAAGATTAGTTATTTCATGAGATCTTATCATTTTGGCTTCACTTGCTGTAGTCTCTACATTATTGTATGTCGAGGTGATCTCTCTTTTGAGTTCATATTTTGGGCTTAACTTAGACTGGTCTCTTAGTATTTTGATGTCTAGGTAAGCTCTCATGGAATGTCATCATTTAAATTTAATATAGGATGATCTATAAGTATTTAGATTTCGAGGTGAGCTATCCCGTGGGAGATCACCTTCTGAGATTCAACTAAGATGACCTAAAAGAGTTTGGATGTTGAGATTATATGGTAAATTATATTTTCTTTAATGAATTATTTTCCTCCAGTATATGTTATATCATTTTAAATTATTTCAACTAAATTTTATTTTAAGTAAAATAAATAAATAAAATTACCTAAGCATAGCTTAACTAGTTTAGGCATTATGTCCGACCAAAAGGTCTTGAGTTGGAATCCTAACAAGAAATAAAAATAATCCAGCCTATGTTTAGACATATCTGTAATCAAGTAGTCATCGGTTGAAATCCTCACCCTCACAAGTTGTTGTAGTTCAAAAAGAAAAACTAAATATAAAAATTAAACAAGAAACATGAAATAGTTATCAAACATTTTTTTTTCTATTTCATTTTTCCGAGAAACAAAAAAGATTACCCAACATATTCCTAATTCTAACTCTAAAAAAATTCGAAACAAGAAACAAAAAACATGAAACGGAAAAAACGGAAAAGGAGAATATTATCAAATGGGCCCCTAGCCCTTAGTGTTTAGATGACATGTTGAGCTTCCTCATTAAAGCTAATCCTTTGGGCTTTAACGACAAAGTTGGTTTCTAAGTATTCTATTACCAATGTGAACTCTTTCGTGACAACACATCATTTGGGCTTCACCTAAGGTGGTTTACAAGTGTTTGAATGTTGACATTAACTCTCCGTTTGAGTTCATCTTGTAGGACTTATTTAACTAGGTTATCTTTAAGTGTTTGGATGTCGAGGTGAGGTCTCTAATTGTAGATTGTCCTTTGGGCTTCATCTAAGGTAGTTTTTAAGTGTTTAAATGTCAAGAAAAGCTATCTCGTTTGAACCCATCACTTGGGTTTCACTTAGGGTGGCCCTCTTGTGGGAGCTAATAGTTTGGTCTTCAATATAGTGGCCCATATAAGTTGTTTAGCCCATGGGGTTGGCTTGGATGAGTATTTCATCCTAATACAACCTCATGTTTTGCCCACAGATATTGAATGTCTTGACTTGAAAGATGAAACCCAAAGTAAAACATTAATCTATCTCAGTTGTCACAACGTCATCGCAACTCGAAGTGACCGATGTCATCTCTTAATAGATCTTTTTTTGAGATAAGAGGTTTGAAGTCGCCATCATCGACGAGATGTGATTGGTCACCTAAAAATAAAAAACGATCTACACACTACATGAAAAAAGGTTTATTGCAACAATTTTTTGCAGCGGTTTTAAAACTGCAGCAAGACTTTATGAATTAGCAGCGGTTCCTAGCAACATATTAATAAACCGCTGCAAATATACATAATTGTAGTGTTTCTGTTGCAACAAGTTTTTAACTGTTGCAATTGTATATTCAATAGTAGCGGTTTCTTAGCGACATATTTACAAGCCGCTACAAATATATGTATTGCAACATTTTTATAAATTGTTGTCAAAGAGTATACTGCAGGATTTTTTTTAATATTATTATATATTAAACTTATTTTAAAAATATTGTTATTTAATTAAAATTATTCGAAATAGGGTAGTTTATGAAACTTTGTTTAAAAATATGGTTGTTTTAAAAAACCAATAGATGGTCGTCTCTTCAAGAGACGACCATTCCACGTGGTCGTCTCTAAGAGACGACCATGCAACGTGGCGCCACGCCAGGCGCCACGTTGCATGTTAGTCTAATTTGACCAATTTTTTAACGTGAAGGACACGACCACGTCTAAAAATAGGCCACGTGGTAGATGGTCGTCCCTTGAAGAGACGACCATCTACAAAACCCACCCAAAACCCTTTTTATAAAAAGCCTACCCCACCACCAAACCCCACCACCATTATTTTATTCCCCCGCCGCCGCCGCCGACTCCCGTCTGCCCTGCCGTCGGCGTGCCGCCTCCTCCGCTCTTCCGTTGCCGCCGCCTCCTCCGGTGACCGGCTGCCTCTTCCTTTTTTTTCCATTTTTTTTTTGTTTTGTTTGTTTGTTGTTTTGTAATCTAATTTTATTTGTCGTTTTGTTTGTTTGTTGTTTTGTAATCTAATTTTATTTGTCCTTTTTTTTTGTTAGATTTGGGACCACTCTATTACTTTCTTTTTGGAATTATAAAGGATAAAGGTATTTTTTCTTTGTTTTTGTTTATTATTATTATTCAATTTTATTTATTTATTTGTATTTTGTGATATATTTAATTGGTGAATGTATCTAATTTATTTGTTTAATACGTACATATATTTTTAATTCGTTTCTTTATTGGATGAATTTAGGCAATTATAAAATCATATATTTATTTTTAATTGTTGGTGAATGTATTTAATTGTTAATTAATATATTATTTATTTGTTTAAATAATATATATTTATGTAATTTATTTATTTTATTGATTTACTTTTTTATTTAATACATGTGCGTAATGTTTAATAAATTTAGGTTATTTATTTGATTGATGTAATTAAATTTAATTAGGACCTTAATTAAATATATCCTTTTCCAATTTAGGATTAAAATGGCAGCTAAATGTTTGGCGATTGTACTATATATGAATGGAGGTACTGTTGATGGTGTAAATGAAATTGATTACGATGGACCGTCAAGTGGAGGTTTTACCGTCTACAGTAGTATTGAGTTTGAACATTTTGTTCAAATGGTTGGAGTGTCACTGAGATTAGATATGGGGAGAAGTAAATTAGAACTTATTTATAGACACCCTAATCAAACACCATCGGGTTCCATTAAATACATTCCTATTCCATTAGAGAACCAGAATGCATTGGACTTAATGTTTTCTATTGCACTGCCAAGTCCACAATTAGTGGAATTATATGTGAATGTTAGAAATATGACGAATGTCTCATTTGACCTCGACAGTGAACATGATATCCCTCTTGAATCATTGGATCTCGAGGGACCCAGCCAATGTCTTGACCATAGTCAATGTCTTGATCCCGAACCTGAGTCAGTTNCTTTCTTTTTGGAATTATAAAGGATAAATGTACTTATTCTTTGTTTTCTTTTATTATTGTTATTGAATTTTATTTATTTATTTGTATTTTGTGATATATTTAATTGGTGAATGTATCTAATTTATTTGTTTAATACGTACATATATTTTTAATTTGTTTCTTTATTGGATGAATTTAGGCAATTATAAAATCATATATTTATTTTTAATTGTTGGTGAATGTATTTAATTGTTTTTAATTGTTAATTAATATATTATTTATTTGTTTAAATAATATATATTTATGTAATTAATTTATTTTATTGATTTACTTTTTTATTTAATACATGTGCGTAATGTTTAATAAATTTAGGTTATTTATTTGATTGGTGTAGTTAAATTTAATTAGGACCTTAATTAAATATATCCTTTTCCAATTTAGGATTGAAATGACAGCTAAATGTTTGGCGATTGTACTGTATATGAATGGAGGTACTGTTGATGGTGTAAATGAAATTGATTACGATGGACCGTCAAGTGGTGGTTTTACTGTCTACTGTGGTATTGAGTTTGAACATTTTGTTCAAATGGTTGGAGTGTCACTGAGGTTAGATATGGGGAGAAGTAAATTAGAACTTGTTTATAGACACCTTAATCAAACACGATCGGGTTCCATTAAATACATTCCTATTCCATTAGAGAACCAGAATGCATTGGATTTAATGTTCTCTATTGCACTATCATGTCCACGATTAGTGGAATTATATGTGAATGTTAGAAATATGACGAATGTCCCATTTGACCTCGACGGTGAACATGATATCCCTCTTGAATCATTCGATCTCGAGGGACCCAGCCAATGTCTTGACCATAGTCAATGTCTTGATCCCGAACCTGAGTCAGTTGTACCTCCAACAACTAATTTAGATGAAGATATAGATTTAACTGCTGTAATAGGCTTATAGAACTCAGGACAACGACGGATGATGAGTTTGATGAATTGAAACTCGAGGGTGAACATGAGATCCCTTCTCAAACATTTGACATGGACAGTGTTAACAGTATTGCAGAACACGAGTCCATGTTGCGACCAGTGACAGTTGAAACTGATATGTTGTACAAGGGGTTCATGTGTAATGATAAAAGAACTATGCAACATATCGTCAAACGTTTTGCTGTAAAGAGTCACCATCCTTACAAAGTTGTAGAGTCGACACCATCTATATGGACAGTTAGATGTAAGAAGTGGCAAGATGGATGCAATTGGCGACTTCGTCCGATTCTTAAGAAAAGTACTAACTTATGGGAGATTACAAAGTACGTGGACCAACATTCCTGCGTATATTCAGAATTTAATCAAAGCCATTGTCAATTGGATTCAAATATGATAAGTAGAGAATTTTGTGATACATTGAGAGCTAATCCTTCTACGAGTATGGCGACACTTCAAGATCTGATCAAGGAAAAATTTGGATATCATGTTCTTTATGGGAGGGTCTGGGAAGGAAAAACAAAAGCTTTGGCTCGTATTTTTGGTAACTGGGATGAGTCATATCAACTTTAGCCAAAGTGGATGTACATGCTGAAACACACTAATCTAGGAACAATCGTTGAGTGGAAAATTAGAAACTATGGACAACCGGGTCATGGCATTCTTCATTCTGTATTTTGGTCATTCGGTCATTGCATTGCAGCCTTTCAGGAGTTTTGCCCTGTGCTTCAAATAGATGGTACTCACCTTTACGGAAAGTATAAGGGGAAGCTATTGATTGCAACATCAGTCGATTCAAATGGACATTTGTTACCTCTTGCGTTTGCCATTGTAGACGAAGAGAGTCGTCAGACCTGGGGATGGTTTTTTAAAAACCTAAGAAAAGTTGTTACGCATGAAGAGATATGTTTAATTTCAGATCGACATGGTGGTATTATCTCTGCGGTTAATAATCCAGACAATGGTTGGACCAGACCTAAATCGCATCACAGATTCTGTCTACGACATGTTTCTAGCAACTTCAACAAAAAATACAAGTGTAAAGAGTTGAAAGATTCGGTATATCGTGCCGGTGCTCAATTTCAAATTCGAAAGTATAACAAGGAGGTGGAAAATATTAAATTACTGAATAGTTCTTGTATGAATTTCTTCTGCAACATTGGGATTGAGAAGTGGACCCTATCACATGATGGTGGATATAGATATGGGCGGGCGACAACCAATCTTTCTGAATGCATAAATGGGGTGCTGAAAGGAGGTCGGATATTACCTATCACTGCCTTGGTAGAACTTACATTCAACCGATGCGTAAAATATTTCGAGAAGTGGAGGGAGGAGACAAGAGATGCTTTAAGTAGAAACGAAAAATACACCAGGTATTTCTTAATGTGTTGTTTACTATCCTTGCATTATGTCAATGTTGTTAACTTACATTATCAAGCTTAATAGGTATGCTTACGATAAGCTTGTTAGATGGGCCGCGAGATCCAGAAAACACACTGTAGTTAGTTATGATCGAGTTGTAGGTGTGTTTCATGTGAAAACAGGGCTTCACTATTACAATTCGAAAAGAGGGAACACACAAATAGTGAGAATTACTGCCGAAGAACGTTCATGTACATGCAACAAGTGGCAAATGTATGGCATGCCATGTTCTCATGCAATGGCAGTTTGTTCACACTTAAACTTTAACTACGAGGACTACATTGAGGAGCCTTACAAGCTTTCGAGGTATGCTTCGTCTTACGCTCCTCAATTTCAGCCAATCCCCCATGAAGTTATTGGATCGCTCACCCAAACTTACCTATATTGCACCTTGATCCAACATTATTGAGATTGCCTAGACGACCAAGAAACTCGCTTATTCATAACGAGATGGATTGGAGAGAACCAAGTGTTCAATAGAGATGCAGGCTTTGTAATCAACTGGGTCACAATCGAAGAAGTTGTCCCTCGAGACGACGGGAAGCACCTTCTTAGATGTTGATGTAATTGAAAACTTTAGTCTGAATCATGTATGTTAGTTTAATTGTCGATGTGATTGTACTCTGTGTTAGTTTAATTGTCGATGTAATTGAAAACTCTATGTGATTGTACCTTTAGTTTAATTGACACTCTGTCTTGTGACTATTGTTTTAAAATTTATATTTAATTTTCCAACTAATGATTATCTATTGTATTAGATTATGAAATTAAACCCAGGTCCTATCGATCGATCTGTATTGTATGACTAAACTCGACATCGATCAGAGTTAGTTTGGCAAGGTCAGTGTAACGAGGAGTTGCACTGCCGACGTAGAGAGGCGGTATTTGATCGTACCATCCCATTGCATCCCTTAATTGAACCTGCATTACGCTCTTCTGGATTTTACGGATTCGCCAGATTGGGATTCATCCAATTAGATTGGCATTTCATTACTGCGCTTGTGGAACGGTGGAGGCCAGAGACTCATACATTCCACATGCCTGATGGAGAGTGTACTATCACTCTACAAGATGTAGCGGTGCAACTTGGGTTACAAGCACGTTGATGATGATTGGAGAGGCACCTGTCAAGCATTACTTGGGGTGACTTAAGGTGCTGCGCACATCAGAGGCTCTAGGCTGAGTCTCCCTTGGCTAGCTTCCTAATTTCGTAATCTAGCAGACGATGCTGATGAGGAAACCATTGCCAGATACGCTCGTGCCTATATTATCCAGCTTATCGGTGGTAGTCTATTCGCCGATAAGTCTAACAACTTGGTGCATTTAATGTTTCTCCTGCTATTAGCCGATTTCGAGGTAGCTGAACGTTTCAGTTGGGGTGGAGCATGTTTGGCGTGGTTGTATCAAAATCTGTGCAAAGCGTGTCGCTCTGACTCTCGTGACATTGCTGGTCCAATTATACTTCTACAAGTATGGGCTTGGGATCGATTCCCCACGATTGCTCCACAGCGTCGTCACATCTCAGATCACGATCTCGTGGGTCGACCATTAGCTGCCCGGTACGTCGATAAAAATATTGTCCTATTTTTCTCTTAAAATTTTTTTACGCATTCAATTGTTGTACTAACCTATAATATTATTGTAGATGGAGAGATCAATTTTGTGTTACAGAAGTATCTACACATTTTTTGATCCAGTACAGATACATGTTGGACCTCTTGCCACCAGGCTCGGTACGTTTTTTAAATGTTATAATGTTAAAATATATATTGATTTATAATGACACGATTTTTTTATTACAATTTCAGATGATCTGGAAGCCATATGATAAGGAATTTGCCAACCTACCCGACTTCTGTGTCAATGGACATAACATCTGGTGCACTGTGAGTTCACTCATATGCTTTCATATTGTGGAGTTGCATCATCCTGATAGAGTTACAAGACAATTTGGTATGAAACAAACAATTCCAGAGGTGTCATGCTGGGATAAGAGGATACATGACATCGACATTCGGGATAACACCTGGCAGGATCAGATTGCACATTTTGTGGCAACGTGGAACATACGTAGCCAATTTCTTGTTATCAATCCTCCAGTCGACGACGACGGTACTTGCGATCTAGGATACATGAGCTGGTATACGTTAATCACCACACGATATATAACTCGAGAAGAAGCAGCATTTGGTGCTACGGTACAATCTTTTATTTCGTTATAACAATTATTCAAATTAATAAATACATATTCATTAATTTTTTTTCATGTAGGCTGCGTGTTTCGAGCAAATCAGTATTCTCTCGTCATCAGACGAAATTAATAGGTTGTGCAACGTTGGCGGGAGGCATCTTCAGAGTCTTCATCAAATGTACAAAGTACCTACTCCTGCTCGTGGCCCTAGGCGTAGAGGACGATGTCAAGTAGATCAAGATGATCCAGTAGGACTTGACGATCCCGTACCTGAAGTTATCTATCATAGGGTTGAAGACATTCCACCATTTACACAGACACAGGATGATGCTGGTCCGTCCACGCCTATGGTCGTGATACCGACTCCTGGTTCTAGTCAGTATCACACACCATCTTTGCCGCCGCACTATGGCTATAGAGGGGGCCGTGGACGTGGACGTAGAGACCATGGACAATACTTCAACCCTATGGAAGATCGAGACCCTACAATGAGTCAAGAGACACCAGCGACACCACTAGTTCGTCGTCAGCCACATCGTAACCGGCGACGTCCCCATTGTGGAACAGATTAGATCGATAGACTGTAAATTGACGGACTACAAACATTGTTCTCTTATTTATAATATTAATTTCTAATTTTGAACTAACATGGATAACTTCATGATTATATAAGAAAATCATAAAATCATAATTTTTGTTTACACAGCATAGTATAGTTAATAATAAAACTTATTTTAAAAATATAGTTAATAATATATTTGAGGGGATTTTTTAATTAATATAGTTAATAATAACTAAAGATTAAAGTGAACTTTTAGTTAATAAATAAATAAATATACCAAATCATTTGTATTTTATTTAAAAATATTTAAAACCCTAAACAAAAAATAATGTGGTCGTCTCTTGCAGGGACGACCACGATTAATTAAAAAAAATAAATGAGATGAGACGACCATCTCTAAAACAAATTACGTGGCGTCCAGGGTGGCGCCACGTTGTATGGTCGTCTTTCAAGAGACAACCACCCTTCAGTTTTTTACAACCACTATATTTTGAAAAAAGAGTTTCAAAACATACCATATTTTAAACAATTTTAATTAAAATACAATATTTTTTAAATAACTTTTATTATTAACATTATTAATAAAAAACACCTGTATATTGCAGCCATAGACTGCAACGCTTGTGATATTGTTGCAGTAGGTTAACACGAATGCAACAATTTTATTACAACATTTTAAAAAATCGTTGTAATAATGTATTGCAGCGGTTTTATTAGTAACAACTTTGAAACTGCCGCAAGATTTTAAAAATTCTTCATTTATGTCGTGTGGTAGTAATCCATGTAAGGTTTTGTATAGTTATAGCAGTTTAATAATGATATTTTAAAGGGACAACTTGAGATGTGGCAAAAAAAAAAATTAGCAAAATAAGCAAAATAGCAATCATGTTCTAATTTTTCAAACATAACACTTTTTTCATAAAACGGAGGCCCATATATTAAATGAAAATTTTGACTTGCTGCCGAAATCCAAGCATAAGAAACCAAGAAATAAGCCTAAAATGCGAAAGCTCAAAAAACCATACATTTCGATTTCCTTTTGATTTCCAGTTATATATATACTTGATATACTTTTAATTTACCACTGGTATACAACTAATATACTTCTGATATAACTATGATATCTATTAATATAACATATTATATGATTTACCATGTATTGATTTACCACTTATATAATACTGATATATTTGTGATATATATTTGATATGTATCTGATTTACCACTGATATACCTCTAATATAACTAATGATATCTACTGATATAACTTCTTATATGATTATATGATTTACTATTGACTGATTTACCACTGATATAAACCTGATATATGTCTAATATATATTTGAAATACATCTAATATACAATTGATTTACTTTTGATATAACTATGATATCTACTGATATAACTTCTGAAATGATTATAAGGTTGCACAACCGAATTGGAAAAACCAAAAAAACCAACGAAACTGAACCGAACCAACCCAAAAATCAGTTTCAACGATTTCTCAGTTCGGTTCGGTCCATTAAATCTTTAAAACGGAATATTGCAGTTCGGTTTCGGTTTGGGACTAAAAACTAAAATTTGAAACTGAACCAAACCGTGTATATATATATATATATTATATAATAACTTACACTTTTCAAAAAAATAAATGACAATAATTTACTGACACTAATGGGATGGCTGAAGCTGACAAGTAACAACACTCTTTGCCTTGGGGTACATGTACATACAGTTGGCATTTTTTCCTTTTTTTTTTTACCTTCTTGAAAGACTAAATAATAATTAGTAAATTCCTTAAATGATCTTCAAATTAAACTAAATTTTAAAATAGCAAACGTAACTTTAAAAGACTTTTGAAGCTTCATTTACAATTGAGAGGTTACAAAGACTTTGAAGGGTGACCAAGACTTCAATTCTCGGATTTAAACCTCTTTTTATTATATTTTCAGTTTTAAACATTTCATTTATGTGTTTTAAGTTACATTTTAGCTAGTGGATGTTATGGCCATCATGTAATTGGGAGTTACAACCTTTCAAATGCCTTTAGGTTACTTTTAAGGTTGTTTTCGAGGCTATAAGTAGCCTAGCTTGTTTCCTTTGAAAAGAAGATATTATGATTGAATGAAAGTTACTATTTTGCTTCAAAAGCCTAGAGCTTGTTTTTCTTTGCAATTCTTGGGTGTTAGATTTGCATGCTAGAATCATTCAAGTAGCCTCGATCACGCTATCTTGTGGAGTGGTTCGAATCTTGAGTTTAGAAACAAGTTTTCTCTACTCTTGATATTGCTCATCAAGGTAAATCCGTTCTAACTTCTTCCTTGGGTTGACATCATCTCGATTTGGGGGTTTTAGCATTTGTGATCTAGGGGTTTGCATAACTATAAGGGTTCTTCGATCGAATTAGCTATTGTTTTCTTATCATTTGGTATCAGAGCACTAGGCTTAGATCGGATATATGTTTCCATTTTCGTATTGCTCTTCTTCTTCTTTGTTTTGAAATTTTTGTTGTTATTGTTCATCTCATTACATTCTGTCCACCTATCTAAAATACAAAAAAATTGTCATTTTCATTATTCGTTTTGTCTTGTTGTCTTCTATGAGTTTGTAGATCTCTATCTTATCTACAACTTTGTCTTCTTTCATATCTTGTGATTCAATTTGCTTATGGGTGAAAAGTTCGAAAATTGATATTTTGTTCTGGAAAATTGCTATACCCGAGAGCATGTGTTCTTCTTTGTTCTTTATATATTTTTTCACTTGCAAAGCATGCTATGTCTGACTTGTGCCGTTGAAATTGCCTATTTGTGTTAATCTGGCTGTTGGTATTAAATCATTTCAGTTATGTTTTGATTTATTTCCACAACTAACCGTTACCCATTGAATTCTTGGCGGTTACAATTGTCTCAATTAATTTCCAGTGATTTGTTGTTCAATGCTCATGATGTTTTTCTTGTGTAACTCATATTTGTTATGAAAGGCTGAATTAAACTCCATAAAATTTCAACATATCCTTAATTGTTCAAGAGTTACATTTTCTGGTCTTTTAAATTTCTTCTTATTCCATCTTAATTATCATGTTCCAATTCTGTCACATTCTTCTTTAGCTTGTTTCTGATTTGAGTTTTGAATTTATTCCTACATCAAGTTATTTGAGTGTGTCTTTGTGTGTTATATCTAACCACTTGAGTTGCAGACTTTGCTCATTGGCTTATGTGAGTGAGATTGTGAGTTTCTTGACAGTGTTGTTTTGAGTGTAAACACGAGTGACTATACCTTGACGAGTGTAAACACGTGAGGGAGTGCTTGTGAGGTCCATTTTTTCTTTGTTACTTTGTTTTCTTTTGCAGCCATGTCTTAACAAGATAATTTTACAAAGTTTTTCCACGACATGGAGCATTTGACAAAGACGCTCCAAATGTTGGATTCGAGACTCAAATCTATTGAAAGACAACCAACCCATCCGAAGCAAAAGAGGAGTAATAATTCACTACAGCACAAGGAGTATTGGGAGGCCTGTAGAACCATAAATTTTGGGCCAGTCATAAATGGCCACGTCATTATCTATTTTATTTAGGGATTAATTATAGATTAACCCTAAATTAAAATTATACATAATTTGAAAATTAAAATATGTAATTGGGTCATATGAGTATTGGGCTTGGAATCGATTTGGTTCACAAACTTGGCCCAAAACCCAATTTACCAGGAATTAAAGTGAATTAATATTTAAATTTAAATAAATCCATTTAAAGAATTGGGCTTGACCCAAAATTATCCAAGCCCAATGGCCCACCAAAGCCTATGGAAACCTCT
>NW_019104591.1:721997-751942 GCF_001995035.1 Momordica charantia
TATAGTATATGGATAAGACTGGGTACCTTATCCTGGCAACACTATGGATACGGCCCACTCTGTAAAGGTTACAGACGACTCGATCCAGGTCGTTCGTGTGGAGACATGTGAGTGGGGGTATCCTATACAATGAGTCGGTATAACACCGTACCACGAAATAACCAATCTTTAGATGTAACACTGTTAACTAATAGATTTTTGTTTCTTAGGATGACCAGGCAACTCATTCTCAATCCTGAGTGAGTTATGGACTCCAGCCCGTGAGGGCTCGTACTTTGATCTGTATGGGTGAGAGTGTCCCGAGTCGCCGACTCAACATTCCTACCATTTTGGGGACGAGACCAAGTGGGCAGCTGGGAACATAACTTCAAAAGATGGAATTCACTTCTCCCCGACTTTAGGGGAGTAGCTGAGTGTTCTCTTAAATGCTGACTCAGAGACTTGAACAAGGGGCCCCACCATCTCATTGTCCCGAGAGGGACTTCTGGTTATTCGTCGGACCATAACTGGGTTGTTATTTAGAGGAGCAGTGGTATTTAAGGAGTAAGATATAACTTAGGGGTAAAGCGGTAATTTGACCCAAATTGAGTTACGAGCACTCGTGAAAGATTGGCTTGTCATTAATGGCCGTACATCCATGGACACGAAAACATTCTGCAGTGAGAAGAGTGCAACTGCGGGTCTTTAGTGGAGTGACCCGTAGTTAACGAATGTTGATTAACTCGGTCAATGAGTTTGACCGATTAATCTCGTATCATTGGAGCTTCGGATCTGTAGGTCCATTACGTCCCCTTGCTAGCTCATAATGGGTAAAACGAGGATCAAGTTTTTGGAAGAATTTGAATTGTTCAAATTTCTTAAGGGATTATATGTATATTGATACAATATGATGTATAGTTAATTCTAAATTAAAACTATATATTATGAGAGAAATTATTTGAATGAGATTCAAATAAAATTAATATGAATATGATTCATATGACAACTATAGGTTAAAAATAATGTGCATAAGATGTACATTAGAACTATAGGTTATACGAGAGAAATGATTTAGAATGTGATTCTATTTTGATAATAAATAATTAAGTGTTAATTATTTATTTAATTAATATATATATTTAATTGGTTATTAATTAGATTAATAATTAATTAATTAATATTAATTAATAAGATTAATTAATTAAATATATATTAATTATTATTAATTATTAATATTATTTTATATTATTATTAATAATAAATCACTCCCCTGCAAAAATGCAGGGGAGTGGGAAGGTGCATATGACGTGGGGAGTTACCCCATGTCATATTTCCCCTCTGTTCCTTTTGCAGTAGGTTCTACAGAGTACAGAGAAGGAGACCATGCATTCTTCTCTCTCGATCAAGCTCTCTTAATCAAACTCTCCCTCTCATTCCAAAGAACTGCTCCTACAAGCGTGTTCTCGAAACCCAAGAGGATAGCAAGGAAGATCGTTGGGTGGTGTTCGTTGGGAAATCGTTGAAGAAACGTTCTTCAAAGGTAAAGTTTTTCCCTGTGTTTTTCTTATTTGCATTTTGATTTTGTTTTCCTAAAAATCATCAACGAAGATCCGCTTCCGCTCCGGGATTCACATCCCTTCATCGAGGCCCTGGGTACAAAGGTCAGGGTTCGATACGACTTGAAGGAATAAGTCTTCGAGGAATAAGAAGAAGAACTAGTGAGTTTAGAGAAGTGTCGAGACCTTGGCTATGAGTGGTCAGAGGTAGGAGCAACAATTCGAGGCCTTGGGTACAAAGGTCAAGGATCAAATGCCAAACGTCCTATAGAAGTGTCGAGGTCCTAGGTACAAAGGTCAAAGGTTGATACGATTCGAAGGAATAAGTCTTCGAAGAATTAGAAAGAGAAATAGTGAGTTGTGATGTGAGGCTTGGAACTGGCATTTAGGTTTCATGTTAGGGCAAGCATTTGAATAATCTGTTCCGTTTTATGTAAAACATGATATTAATAACGAGCATGATGTGTTGTTGTTGGGTAAGCATATTGGTTGTGCGTGACCATTTAGGTAAGGGCTGCTTACTAAGTATCGTGGTTGTACTCACCCTTTCTTTTTCTCTCCAGATTTTGAAGGTAGTGAGGTAGCACGCGCATATGGTTATGGTGTGGAGGGGACTCGAGAAGAAATACGGTAGCTAGCTTTTGTTTAGTTCTAATTTGTTTAGAATAAGTTTTGTTAGTGGTCCTTGTTATTCCAGTTTATGTTCTCTGCTGAGCTTTGGCTTTTGTAATAGTTCAGGTGGTTAGTAGAATGCTTTAATCGATACATTCTTTGGTTGGATTTTTACTAAAGCGTATACGGTTGGCTTTCATTTGGGAACGTTTATTAAAGTTGTAACTTTGTTTTAGCGTTATTGCCTTTTTGAACGATACGGAGGTTAGTATTTGCTTATCCCTGTTTCGCGTTAGTTGTTCTTGCTTAAGTCATTTTGTTGTGTTTTAAGTATTAGTATCAGAGTAGCGCAACAGATGAGTGGTGTAGGATTTGCTTAGTCTGATTTATTAGTGGTTTATGTCTGTAATTTGAGTGGGACTTTTAGGGTTATGTCCAGATTAAGACCTCTAAGAATCGGGCAATGATGGTCTCCTCATCTTCTTCTAGCTGCAAACGGCTCATCTAGTAGTCTTCAACTCCTTTGGTGCCTTGATAGAGCTTATTTCATTTCCTTGAGCTTGCTCTATGGTAGTGTGGTGGCACAAACCTCCTCTTCATTAGCTCCTTGAATTCGAGCAGAGAATCTATAGGTCCTTCGTGGTTCCTCCTTCTATAAGACATCACCTTATCCCATCAAGTTACTGCATAATCTTTAGAATGAGTGATTTCTAGGATTACCTTTTTACTATCATCATAATCATGACATGCAAACACTAACTCAATCTCCTTCTCCCATGCTTCATATTCCTCGGGTGTGTACTTCCCATGGAAGGTTGGGATCTTCAACTTGATGCTCCATAGGTAGTTCTTCTTTCTTGGCTTGTCTCGGATGGGATGGATTATTCCTCTTCCTTGGCCATGGTATGCTCTCCTTGGAGGACTTACATCATAATGTTCATCATTAGCATAATAGTCTCAAAATGTTCTTACCTTTTCTTCTTAGGAGTCTTTATATGCCTCTCTTGGACTTAAAGGTCTCCTTCGTGTAGGATTCTTTATGATCTTTCTAATCCTTGAACACAAGTGTTCAACATTTGTAAAGATCCGGTAATGTCTTGAAGTCTTTGAATGAATCTTGCAAATGTTTTTATTTGGGCCTTCCTAAGACATTCATCTCCTACTTGGGACTGGTCTCTCTCTTCCGATGACTCTTAGGATTTACCTTTTGATGCCATCACTATACAAGTAACGGTTAGTAGAAATAATAATTAATAGCTCTCATCACTCCCTTACTTGGCCTCTCGACTTCTCTCTCTATTGTGGGTTGTTGTGTTAGGGTTGACTTTTTACTGCAGAAATATGTGTCGATAGCCTTGTTTGACCACGTTTTTAACCCCTTTCCCATTATTATTTGCCAAAAAGAACCACATATTTTTAAAGTAGAACATGCGTAGAACATTTATGCATAAAAGACAAACTATGGTACTTTAGGAAAAATATGAGGAAAATGCGATCAAAGTTGGAAAAAAATAACAGAAATCTGTTTTTGCAAGAAAACGTGCGTGGCACAATTTTGAAGACCATTTTGGCAAAACATGTGTTTTGATTAATGAGGGGCAGAGTGGGCATTTCCCACATGTTCAAACACATCCCAAACCGTGAGTCCAAGTCCAAGTGAGGTGGTTAGATGACTCTCAACCAATTTTCACCTAAAATTGTGGGGAGTTTCAACGCACGTATGGGCAGCACAATATTTTTTTATCTTGAACAAATTGCATTCCTTTAGCTTGGTAGCTCGAAGTCTCCACGTGCAATCAGTATGAACGCACCGCAGTATATATAGCTCCGGCGTCGACTTTTTTACTTTAAACTGAAAATTCTTCCCCATTGCAACTAAATGCATTTTCAAACTCAACTCCTTCTTATTATCAAATACATCGCCCTCATTAATATCATTTGTCCCAGAAGACTGTACTATGAGTTGCAATTTCTCATCATTAGGGTGTCCGGTGAGACCATTACATCCCGGTGGCCGGACCGTTTCTTCATCCTTGCGAATCTCAGTGTGCACCTGTTCCACATCTGGCTCAAGCTCATCATCAAGCGCATCGTCATGCTCTTCGTTCCCATATTCTGCTTGAGGACTCTGCCAACAGGTCATATGATTCACCACTTTCATCTTCGTTATCATTCCATACTCCCGGCACATCCCAATCACACACCCTGTCATCTCCCAGATTACATGGAACAACATCTGACTCCAATGGTGTTAAACCCTCTACATCATGACCTATATGCCTGTAGGAGGGGTGTGGATGTCGGGAAGAAGAGGGGTTCGATGATGAGGAAGGAAAGCAGGGTATAGGATATGTGGGTCTCTGGAATGGGGGAATACAAGCTGTGGACATAGGAATCGAGGACACGTTTTGACCTACATAATATGGGAAAGAAGGCATGTACATTTCATTCCCATGTTCCTACTTTGGCAGATTGGATATATATATAGGCAATTCAGATACATCCTCACCAGTAAAAAAAAAAACGCAAGTCATTGTCATCAGTTATCTCCATCACACAAACTTTGGTTTTAAAATGATACATGCGTCTAATTATAATATCAAACTGTAGGGGGTTAATGTTACTCAATCTATAAACGTGACCTAGAAATTCTCTGTACGTGATTGTACAATCCACTGTCAATCCCCTCGTACGATCGCCGACATAATCTTTTTCACTATCATTCCATTCTCCACCGAATGTTATGAAAACACGAGGCATCCTGCAAATAAATAAAACTAAGTGAGATAGAAAAATCGATCATTCAAAAATAAAATATTAAAAATTACGAAAATAAATAAATGTCTCGGCTGAATCTTGGACCAGTCTTGGTCCGAGACATGTCCCGGACAAATCTCGAAGCAAGACTAGTCCAAGACATGTCCCAGACTAAATATGCTTCGAGATTAGTCCACGACATGTCTCGAACCAAGACAGGTCCGAGATATATCCGATACAGTCCAAAAACGTGATGCACCGGGATTGTTTACATTCAATCCCGGACCAGGGATAGATCCGGGATTGAAGTAATTACAACAATCTAATTTTTCTTTTCTTGTCAACAACCCAATCTAGTAGTTGAACCCATTAATGGGAAAATATTTCAAATAAATTCAACAATTATAGAGTACAAAAGTTTGTGTAAAGGTAACATACCTAACTTTCACAAGTGAAATTGTGGGGACAATGATTTTGGATAGTGTGGGGACAAAGATCAAACACGTTGATGCTTTGAGTGAATTTTGAAAACGTGATTTGTGAGTTTTAGATAACGTAAAACATTAACAAGTTCAAACATATGTAAAATATGGGTTTACAGTTTGGTGAAATGGTTAGGTGAAAATCATAAATGCACATTTATTGACAATGAGGGTAAATTCGTCTTTTCCCATGAATAAAATATTTAAGGGATCATAAATAAGGGGTGGAGGGGTCACAAATTAGGTTTTTTGAAAATTGGGTCATTTATTCAGTTTCAGTTATTGAAGGGGTCACAAATTCAAATTTTCGTTCTTTCTTCGTATATATTTTTGCTGTCAAATGAAATATTATTTAAATAGTTGATCGTTATTCTAGCTTTATATCAAAAAAAAAAAAATATTGTTTAGATTTTAATTTTAGTGGAATCATATTTATACCAAACAAAATTTATGTACAAATTTGTATATGTTTTTCATTATTTTCTTTAAAAATATGATAATTTCTGACAAAGTATATATATGTTCTTGCACAAGTACTAATATAATTATTCTGTAAATGTGTGTGATTATTTAACAGAAAAGAAGCATATATAATCGATCATTAAGATGTCTTTGTGACATTCTTTTTGTGAGGACTGAACGTGATTAAATACATTACATTGCCAACGTGAGCTTAGGTAAACGGTAATTGACACCTTTTTCTGGTCAAGAGGTTATGAGCTACAATCCCCCACCACAACCGTACTAAAAGAAATTAATATATTAAACTCTTGTAATCCTTTTATCATTATTGAAAAAAATAATAAAATGAGAAATTGCAATGAATAGTAAAATCTTCTAAAATTTTCAAATATAGCACAAATTTTCAATTATATTAGTAGTATATCATCAAATAATAGTATATCAGACATTCATATCAGCAGTCAGATATATATCACATGCATATTGTAAGTATATCAGACATTCATATTGTAAGTATATCAAATGTATATCACATACATGTATCAGTACTAAATGTTGTTGATATTTTGTAAAGTGTCCCAATAAAATCATTATATTTTATATTTATTATACTTTTTTTAATAGGTTGGTGAGTCTGCTTAGTTACCTTCGGAGAAGGTTGGCACAATAAGCACCATGTCGTTGAGTATTCAGCTAAACATGGGCTTGAATGGTGGCAACTTGACTTAGGATGGTATGTTATTATATTTCTTCAAGTCATTGGAGTGGCCACTGATGTAAAATTACCCTCACAGACTCACAAACGACGGCTGGCTGTGGACAAATAATCAAATGGATGAATTTCTAATATGGATTTACTTTAAAATAATTCTGCTTATATGAATGTTTTATAATGGAATAAAATCATGCTTGCATAATTATTTGCATCATTATATGTTATTAATAATCAAAATTATGCATCTTCTATCTTTTGTACCGGCCTCCAAAGTGTTTTATGTAGCCTCCAACTGATTTCTTTTTAATATAGAAAATAAGTTCATTTATAACCGGTCACTCCTTAACTTTTTAATTAATTTATTTATTTTAAATATTATTTTTGTTCATGCAAAAATTTGGTGTATCAAAATTACAAATTTGCATCAATATACAAGAATGAAAAGGATTGGATGAAACCTGAAAATAGAAAGATCAGCCTATTCTCAATTCTTCACCATTATTTTTGCTCTAAAATTATTTATAGCTTTAATATTCCTTATGCCACATATAGAAACATGGAATGTGTTGGAGTATAGGTTACGTGTTATTTATTGACAGCTAATTGGTTTTTACTATTTCTGTTGTTGTTGTACACCAAGGTGGACAGGTGGTATTCTAAGCACGGTTTTTGCTCTCACTGTTTCTTCCGGTTCAGGTTTCTTAAATGGGTCATTACCCGAACAGTTTGTTACACCTTTTCCTATTTAGTTTGTTGGATTATGGTAGTGGGGGAGAGAAAGTGAGAGTGCGAGAGATTGTGGGAAATTTTGTAATAGGGTGAAGTTTTATTCTCTTCTTTCCTATGATTTCAAATCTCTGGTTTGAGCTTGAGGAAGCTGGTGGTAGAGCATAAATTAGTGATTAGAAGTAGTGAAACTCCAAAGGACTGTATGTAGAGGAGAAGCACGGTCTACCAGTGGGTGATGCTTTGATTCTTTGTGTGATACTACTGTTTTCATGATTATTGGTGAATAAGATGGCCTTCAATAATGGATGTAGATCTTTTTGATCGAACCACTTTAAATTTGTGTGTCCATCTCTTCCCTTAAACTCCTCTGTTTTTATCTTTCTCATTCTTTGATTTGTTGAACATTAATTTGGTGGGGCTGCTGTTTAAGATTACATTTGTTAACTGTTATATTAGATCTTCTATTAGTAAATTAGATCTAATAGTATTTTACATTATGCATAGCATGACCAGTTCTAACATGGTTTGGATGCATACTGTAGCTTTATTATAGTGTTTGATGGAATTTTTTTGAGAATTTACTCAAATACACATTTTATTTATTTTATTTTATTTTATCTATTTATTTTTGGTGGGAGAACTGCGCTGTGCTAAAATTATACAATTTTCTCTTCATTCTGTTTTGCTCAACGAAGGAACTGCCTAAGCATCCTACTTGTATTTGATCTTGTAAGCCCACCTTGACCCAACAATGTTTTTGTCAGATGGTGGAAAGACAAGATCCCAGATCTCATTCTTTTGAACAACATTTTATTCTTGTTTGTAATTGAAGTATAATGTAGCTTTATTATGGTGTTTGTCTATGTACCTTGTTTAGTTGTTGCTAGGAGTATATTGAACAAACTGAAACTATTACAGCTTTATTATAGTGTTTGTCTAGGTACCGTGTTCAGTTATTTCTAGGAGCGTATTGAATAAACTGAGACTATTGTAGCTCTTATTCATCACGTTCATATTGGACCACATTCTGTTCGAGTTTAGGACGTTTATGTCTCAAAGAAAGGTGATGCAATATTTGTGGAGATATATTTCGTAAATGACGTGTATTGAAGAAGTTGTAGGTAGTACAGTTGCATGGCCACATCATAAAGTAACTATTGTTATGAACATTTCCTAAATCTACTTATGTGCACTTACTAGGATTATTAAGGAATACGTTATTTAGTTTCACTCTTGATTCTCAAATAATCCTTTACTATTTTTTTAAATAGTTTTTGTAGGTGAATGAGAAGTCATGTCAAAGGAAATTAAATGGATCAAAGATCACAAAAAATTTTGTAACTCTATATATAACTCTATATATGAACTCGTTTTGTTACAAGTTAATATTGGTGGATTCATGTAACTTTGTTTTACCGTAAACTATTGAATACTTTATTTTACGATATAATGGATTATAAAAACTTAATTTATAAAAGGGACAAGGTGATATATTTAATGTGCAATATAGTGATTTTTTATGTTTATTCAACTACAAACAAGTTCTTACATCTATTTGATCAAACCATACAAAGTTTATATAGCAAAAGCTAAACCCTATAAAAACAACTGACCATAATAATTATTGCAATTGGAAAAAAAATAATGATATTTATAAGGGAAATTGCACTTAGTAGACAAAATCTTTTATGTATTTCAAAATATGTCCCTTTTTTTACTTTTAAATATAATACAAATTTTCACTCATATCAATAGTATATCAGATACTCATATCAACAGTATATCATAAACGGTTTAGCTTAAGTGCATCGGATCAACAAAACTGAACAATGATTAAAATCCTGTGAAATGATTAAAATCCTGTGAACTTTCGTTACTGCATTTATGTTTTTGTTACATAAAAAGAGCTAAAACTTATGCTTAATCACTAATTAATTTACATAAAGGGATAAAGAGAGACAAGGAAAGTCCTACGCTAACAAGGCAAGATAATTGGAGGTAGAATATTGCCATGGTAATGTTGTCTCGTGTGAATGGATTGTTACCTTGTATTTGTGGGTTGAATACTTCCACTGTAATGTTGACTACAATTAAAGGAGGAGGCTGTTTTTCTTATATCGTTACTCAAACTGAACGTAGTGGTTGAACGAACACAAAGTTTGCTTCTGAGTCCTCTGAAAATAGTCTTGGTGAGTGGTTTGGTGAGGATGTCAGCAATTTGTTGAGCTAATGTACATAATTGGTTATAAGCGATCCAATTGCAACCTTTTCACGAACAAAGTGGTAGTCTATCTCGATGTGTTTAGTTCTGGCATGAAAGATTGGGTTATTTGGCAGTGAAGAGCGCTCATATTATCACAGTATAATTGTGGATTTTTTAGCATAGGAATTCTAAGGTCTCGAAGTATGAAGCTAATCCATGTTAGTTCAGCTGTTGTACTAGCCATGGCTCGATATTCTGCTTCTGAGCTAGATCTTGATACTGTGGGTTGCTTTTTGGATGACCATGAAATGCAATTGGAGCCAAGGAAGATACAAAAGCCAGTGGTACTTTACTTGGTTAGTTGGCAGCACGCCCAATCTGCATCATAAAAACCATATAAGTTAAGAGAGCTATGCTTATAAAGAGTTATACCGTAATCAATTGTGCCATTAATGTATCGCAAGATTCACTTCACAGCCTTAAAATCTTTAATAGTAGGCTGTTGTAGATGTTGACACACTCGATTGACTGCTTGCACTATATCGGGTCGAGTGAGTGTAAGATATTGGAGTCCTCCTACAATGCTCCTATATTGTTTAGGATTAGTGATATCCATGTCTGTTGGAGATTCTTGAGTTGATGTGGCTATAAGAGTACTTATATTGGAGGCTCCTAACATTTTTGTTTTCATGAGAAGGTCTCTTGCATATTTCTCTTGCATATTTCTCTTGTGAGAGCATGATTTCGTTGGAGGTGTTTTTGACTTCTATCCCAAGGAAATAATGTATTTGTCCCAAATCTTTCAAGGCAAACTCTAAGCTGAGATTTTGTTTGAGGTCTTGAATATATGGATGGATTTGTTTCCTATAAGAATAATGTCATTAACATATATCAACATAATGATTAATGTAGATTTGTCCTTAAGAATAAAGAGAGAAGGGTTTGATTGAGAACAAGTAAATCCTATGTGAAGAAGAAAATTAGCAAGTCGGTCGAACCAAGCTTCAGGGGCTTGTTTTAGCCCGTAGATAGAGTTTTGAAGTTTACAAACTAAAAATGATTTATGAGGAGATGAGTTATGAGAGATAAAAAAACCTGGTGGTTGCTCCATATACACATTTTCTTTCAAAAGATCACGAAGGAAAGCATTCTTGACATCTAATTGATGCAAGGGCCAATTCTCACTAGTAGCTAAGGAAAGAATTAACCTGATTATTGTTGGTTTTATCACCAGGCTGTATGTTTCTTCGTAGTCCACGCCTTCCACTTGTGTGTATCCTCGTGCCACCAAGCGTGCTTTATAACGATCCACAAAACTATCTTCCTTGTATTTTGTTTTGAATATCTATTTTGACCCCACTACATTAGTATCAAGAGGTCTGGGCATAAGCTTCCAAGTCTGATTTTGTAGGAGAGCTTTCATTTCCTCTTCCATTGCTATTTTCCATCGTGGTAGAGTCCATGCGGTTTCGTAGTTCTTTGGTTCAATATTTTGGTGTTGGTTCTCAACAAGGTGACATTTGTTCTTTTTCAGCAATTTAACTTCTCTTGCAAGAGTTGTATCAAGTGAAGGATTGTTGATCAATCTTGTTCGGGTGATCATTTAATGTGTTGAAGATTAGTGAGTTGTGGAGTCGTGATGGTTAGGCTGATGTGCAACTTTATTGTTAATGTTTGTTGAGGTGGAAGGTGGTCCTACAAATACACATTGTAAGTCAATATCAGGTAAAGAATTTAAATCCACATGTATTTCAGATTGGGATGAATCATTAGAGATAAGTGTGGGAAACTCTGTAGACGGAATTGAGGTGGCAGGTGATGAATTTTCTTCTTCTATCGAGTTATTGTCTCTACTGCTCTGGGCGGCCAATTCAAGTGTTGGAATTATTGTGTTTGTAGCTTCATCTATCTGCTCATCAGAACATACACATGGTTTCTTTGTTCTTGAATCTTTATCACAACCTGGTTGTTTGACATCCACTGTGTGACTTTTGTTAAAATTTCCTTCCAAGAGCATCTCACTTGGTAAGTATTCTTCTTTATCCATTGTACCTACAAAATCGGAGGCAACAAGAGGAGATGTGCTCTTGTTTGAGCTATTAGTGGTGTGTTTATAGAAAGGAAAAATGACTTCGTCAAAAACAACATGCCTAGAGATATATACTCGATGATTAGTTGGGTCAAGGCATCTATATCCTCTGTGAACGATGCTACGTCTGGAGAATTTATTGTTATTAGGATTGTTTCTCAAATAAGGAAAACACCTACACCCAAATATTATCATATTATTATAGCTAGGTTCTTTTCAAAAGAGTTTTTGAAAAGGGGAGTCCATACTTAAAGAATTGGATGGCATTCGGTTCATGAGATAAACCGCGGTCAAGAAAGCATCCACCCAAAATTTTAGAGGCTATATGAGATTGAAACAAGAGGGAGAGACCCGTTTCAACAATGTGACGATGTTTCCTGTTAGCTACTCCATTTTGTTGAGGGATAAGAGAATTGATGGTGAATTCCGCTATGTTCTAAGGCATTTTTAGAGGCACTAGATTGAAATTCACCTCCTCCATTACATTGAAAAACTTTAATTTTTCTTTCAAATTGGTTTTCTACTAAGCTTTGAAATTTAATAAAGCAAATGTAAAATTCAGATTTTTTTCTTCAAAGGATAAAGCCACACATATCTGGAGTAATCATCAACAAAACTAACATAATACTTAAAAATTTGGCAAGAAGAAACAGGAGTGGGACCCCATAAGTCAGAATGAATTTTATCTAATGGTTTCAAAGCATGATATTCACTGTAATTAAAAGCAAATTTGCAACTTTTTCCTAATTGACAGCTAACACAAACAAGTTGTTCCTCCTTCCAACAAGAAACAATTATCAAATTTTTGCTAGATAGAACCTTCAAGAAACTATCATTCAAATGTCATAGCCTTTTGTGTCAAACAACACAGGAAGCATTATTCAAAGTAGAAGTAGTAGAACCAGCAGGCAACGTTTTGGAATTAAAATCAGCAGGTAACTTTTTGGCATTTTGCTGCAACCCTCCCAATCTGTACAACCCTCTTTTTTCATAACCTTCAGTTAGGATTTGACCCTGTGGATTCTTAACAACAAATTTGTCAGCAAATAAGGATATATAGCAATTATTATCTTTAGTCAATTTGCTAACTGATAACAAATTTTTTCTCATATCAGACACTATTAATATGTTATTTATATTAAGTTGTCCATTTTTTGTTTTGAAAAAAGTTTGTCCAGTATGAGTAATATGCAAACCTTTTTCATTACCAATATAAATCTTGTTAGTACCATAATAAGGTTGTGTATATCTAATTTTACCTCGGTTGTTCACCACATAGGATGTGACGCCTGAGTCAACATAGATATTTGCATCATTCGCTTCATGTAAAGTCAAGGCAGCAAGAGCTTCACGTAGCTCTTCAGATTGGTAAGCATGATCAAATTGATTCCAACATTCCAGAGCAGTGTGGTTGTTCTGTCCACAAATTTGAGAAGCGACTTTTCTATCATGCTTGAATTCAGCACCTCCATTCAAGCTTATTGCTAGTGTCTGATTGATCATTTTCTGTGGGATGACAAATTTGTTTTGATCACTAGGTTGTTTATTGTGATAAAAGCCTCTTTCTCTATATGTAAATTGCCTTCATCGACCTCTACTTCTCCCTCGAGTTTTGTAAAAAACTTGATTCAGGTTGATTGTGCTTGTTCGTTCCTCTTCTTCTTCAATTGTGACAATCTGAACATGTGTTTTTAAAGCAAGAACAAACTGATTGTATGTGGGGTAAGGGGCCTTAGATAGCATAGCAATCCTAAAATCTTTATATTTGGTTCCTAACCCTTTGCCAAATGGAATACTT
Organism: Momordica charantia; assembly: GCF_001995035.1. Next base: position 735,380 of record NW_019104591.1, read on the forward strand.
TAGCTAAGTCATCCAGAGGCTTTTTCATTGCTGCTAATCTATCACACAAACTTTAGAATTTTCTAATATATTCATCCATATATAATGACCCATTTCAAGGTAAGTAGAGATTCATTTAGGTGTATTTCATTCTCTATAGTCATAGTGAGTAATAACTCCTCAAGGGAATCCCATACCTGTTTTGCAGTGTCCATACCTTCAAGAAAGACTAGCACATCCTCTGCAATGATTCAGAGTAACCACGAGGTCAAGAGTCCATCATTGTTGGTCCATGTGCTTGGTAGAGTATTGCTCACAATCGCCCCTTCCTTACTTTTTTCTGCATCAATCACAAGAGAATCTTCAGTCAAGTGATGTTCCAATCCTATGTTCGGATTAGAGGCAGCCCTTGCGATTTCCATTGCAGATAGTTGGAGGAGTTCAACTTGATGAGATAAGGCTGCCACATTGATGAAAATATTAAATTGTCAATGGTGTGTCTTGTTTAGCCATGACCTAATGTGAGATGGGAGTAAATGAGGATCAATAAGGAGAAAGATCACAGAGGAAGTAGGTAATTTTGGCCTTTCTATGCAAGCTCTCATACCATAAACGGATTATCTTAAGTGCAACGAATCAACAAAATTGAACAAGGATTAAAATCTTGTGAACTTTCGTAACTGTATATATATTTTTGTTACAGAAAAAGAGCTAAACCTTATGCTTATAAAGACAACATGAAAGACCTAGCATTTTCTCACAACGAAACAAAATAAAATCCCTAATTAATTTACATAAAGAGATAAAGAGAGACAAGGAAAGTCCTCGGCTAACAAGGCAAGATGGGCTGCTGTAATTCAGTGATTGGAGGTAGAATATTGTCGTTGTAATGTTGCCTTGTATGAATGGATTGTTACCTTGCATGTGTGGGTTGAATACTTCCATTGTAATGTTGATTACAATTGAGGGAGGTGGTTGTTTTTCTTATATATCATACCTCATATCAGTACTATATCAAATGTATATCACATACATATTACACCGACACTCATATCAGTAGTATATAGATGTATATCACATACATCATGTACGGACACTCATATCAGTAGTATATAGATGTATATCACATACATATTGCACAGATACTCATATCAGTAGCATATCAGATGTATATCACATACATATTGCAAATATATCAGACACTCATATAAGTAGTATATGAGACTTATATCACATACATATATCAGTAAACAGATATATTACAAATATATTACAAATGTATATCATTTTGTTAAAGTTATCCTTTTAAAATTGACCTCCGGTTTTTTTTAAAGTAGTGCTATATTTGGAACAAAAAACTAAACATGGTTTGCTAGTTTGCTAATTTTAATAAATATTTTTGTCATATTTACAACTGCCCTTATTTAGGATAATGTAATATAAAAGCTGCTTATACAACATAATAGCTTAAATTAAAAGGTATTAAAATTTTAAGATATCACAAAATTTGAGCTATAATGAATATTTTATAGCGCGTGAAAAAATCTATAACATGTTTATTATAGCCCAAAAAATAGCAAATATACGTGTAAACACATAAAAAGAGCTATATCCTCTCAAAATAAAAAACTAGTTTCTTTGAAGGATAAGGAAAGATAAACTTGATAAAAAATTATTCAAATACAATTCCAAAGTAATTTATTAAAAAACAAATATAAAAAGTGTATTATTAAAAAAACGTTAAATAAAATACTATAATGAAAATAAATATCTTGAGTGTTACACAATGTGTACTAAAGAAAAGGGAAGTGAGTAATATAGAATGCGCAAGAATGAGCTCATCCCTGCATAAACTTGCACAGGGTGGAGGATATGTATGAACTATAGAGAGTTGAATAATGCCACAAAAAAAGATCATCTCCCACTTCCTTTCATAGATAATATGTTGGATTAATTGGAGGAGCAAAAGTATTACTGTTTCCTTCATGCGTACGGTTGTTACAATCAATCACTATTGCACCATAAGATGAACAAAATACCACATTTACATGCCCATATGGAATATTTGATTTTAGGAGAATGTCCTTAAGGTTATGCAATGCTCTATAGCAACCTTTCAGCCATGCATGATGACAATCTTTTCATATGGTAGAGTCAACTGTGGATATGGACGATTTCTAAAATTTTGGAAACCGTTTTCTAATTTTCCTCAATCATCAGATCGCCTGATTAGTCCAAACAATTTGAGTTAATGTGTGATGCAAGCGATTATGTGGTGGGGCAATGTTGGGAGAGGGAAGAGAGAAGTTGATACATCCACTCTATTATGGGCCTTTTTTTTAATAATGTTTTATTTAAAACTTATTTTTAAAATAATGTTGGTTTAAATAAAATTAAAAAAAATATATGTTTTTTAAAATTGAAATTATTCCTCTACATTGTCAAATTAGCGTCACGTCTATTTTTTTTTAATCAAGAGATGGTCGTCTTTTTAACAGACGACCATCTATTGATTTTACATTTGTGGTCTCTTTGAGACGACTACCTGGATGTTGATTTTTAGACAAATAAAATAAAATATTATGTTGTATTAAATATGATAAAGTACTTTTAAAAATAAGATAACTCTTCGTGGTGTAGTGGGTTTAATGTTACTTTATGTCCATTCCATCTTGGGTTCAAACTATATATAATAATTTTTTTTTCTAAAGACCATCATCTGGGTAGTCGTCTATTCAAGATACCACCACAAATGTGTGTCAATAGATGGTCGTCTCTCTTGATTTTTTTCAAAAAATCAGACGTGGCCCTAGTAAGGGTTTGTTAAGGCCCCTCTAAAATAATTACTGATTTTACTGAATCTAACTTCTAGAAGTAGTGAGACCAAGTCGAATCCCAAGGGAACCAATCCTGACTACTTATTACACATGGAAAAGCCATAAATACACACGCATACGCTAACTCCTGGCTACTTATTTTAATCATTCATGACAATTACGTATGAAAAACTCATGAATAGCAGTAGAACAATTAATATTTAATTGAAAAGATTCTATTTAAAAGAAAATAGATTAAATAAAAGAGTTCCTAATCAATTAAGGATTATGTTTCCTACTTATTTACAAAATATCCTAAAAATCCATAAATTTTAAAATTGAAGCATCCCTCCATATTTTATCCATTGAACTCTCCCCAATTTGGTGAAGTCTGCATTATCCTCGAAAATTGCCTTTTTAAATTATTATTCTTGAATATCTTTAATCTGCCACAAAATGATAAATTATAATTAAATTCAAATATTTAAACATAATAATAAATTAATAAAATGTAAAATAATTATATAAAATATGGGTATATTTTTCATCTTATCAGGTACCAAGAAAACACCACGTCTTATGGTCACAACGACCAAGCTCCACTTCGATTTTACCCGCATGATTTATGGAATAAATTTGAAAATATGCATTTTTTTATTCTTTCGATTAAACCAACATTATTTTAAAAATAAGTTTAATTTAAAACATTATTTACAAAATATTCCATATATTATGCCACCATAACTTACATGCGACAACCCAAGCGTATGGACTACTCGAGCCCCTAGTCACTTGAATCCAATCGTATAGTTGGTTCAACCCGAAAGGGAAAGGTTAGATGGATTACCATGAGCAGACAAATGACTCATTATGCTCGAGGATGAAACACTCCACGAGTTTGATGACCAACTAAACAAACATGCTCCGGGGTAAAATAAAGTACTCCAAGTTTAATGAACACCAAGAATACAATATTTTTTTAGGGAGAGGGGTTTGGGGGGTTTCGAAAAGACAATGGATGAGAAACGTCTCAATTTGTTATTAAAATCAATCCAAATACGCCAAAGGCCATTAGAATAATTTTGTAAAATTAAAAGAAACCTAAAATCTAAGGTAAATAAAAAGAAAACAAAATAATTGCAAGACAATTTTCTAATTTTTCCAACTTCCTAATCAAGTAAGGTAGTCTATTCATTAATTCTAAAATGATTTAAAATAAAATAAAACTAAGGAAAATAAAAATGAAATATTTTCGTTGAAGGAAAGAAGTGGGTGCAAGAGAAGCTTTTTGGCACCAAAAGGTGTGGGGTGCACGCACGGAATGGCGAGGGGCGTGACGTGTGCGGGGTAGCAGTAGGTAGGTGTGGTCTTGGGCACGATGGCATGCATGGGTAGCATGGCAATGTGCTAGTGTGGGGTGAGGTGTATGCGAGCGTTGTTGGCCGTGTGGCAAGGAGGCGCATGCAGTACTGGGTGCGTTGCATAGCAAAGGAACGTATAGGCAAGGTGCTGGCGCCTAGTGGGAAGACTTGGCAGGGGCATGCGACTGGTGCATAGGCGAGACAGGGCACGTGTGTGACCGTGAAGCATCGGGTGCGGTAGGAGGTGCACGTTGGGATCGTGCAGAATGGCGTACGCGCGAGTTATCCGGTCCTGTGAGATTAGCATGTGGGTGTTGTGTGCCATGGGCAAATCATGTGCGTGCGATGAGTCTTCCTTCTTGACATAAAGTGGTTTCTTGGTTCCTTCTTTGACTTCATCCTCCTCCTTTTAAGGGGCCTCCCATCTTTACCTTCATCTCAATTGATGTAAGTTGATTATTTGATCTCTTGTCCAAATAGGACCATATAAATAACTCTAATATATGAACTGAGTTATAACACAATAGAAAAGGAGTTGTTGGTAGTGATATTCACAAATCTCTCAACTATTAAAGTACCTATTACCAAGAAGGATGCCAAGCCATGTTTAAGATGGGTGTTACTCCTACAAGAGTTTGTTATAGAGATAAGAGATATAAAGAGTACAGAGAAGTTGGTGGCTGACCATCTTTCCAAGATTGATGGAAGAGAGAAATCGAATAAGCAGGTAGAAACTTATGATGCATTTCAGAATAAATAAGTGATGGTGATCACACAATTATAAAAAGATGAAGGTCACTGGGTTGCAAATTTCATGAACTCCCTCGCATGTGGAATACAACCTTGTAATATTACCAAACATCAATTGTAGAAGTTCTTTCACGAGTGGATATTATATATACACTTGTTAATATTGATTTAATAATGTATTTGTTTTAATGCTACATTTTTATCCTTTTTGCTTGGGCCTCTCTTACTTATTATATTTTATGGCCCATTATTCTTTTTTTGGTTAACCCAACCCATCTAACGTTCTAGGTCTTGGTTTTGGAAGACTTATATAAGCATCTTTATCCCTTTTGTGTTAAAAAAAAACCCTAAGAGAGAAGAAGAAGAGAGATGGAGGGAGAGCCACCACCTTTAGAGAGAGAGTTCAAGCCATCACCTCCAACCACCTTCGATTTCGTCGCCGCCACCGCACACCGTGTCGTTGGGTTGGGTAGAAATCGGTGCCACGCCCAATTGAACGGAAAACGACACCGCTGCCGGAGTGGTTGTGCAATTGTAAGGTTCTTTGGTGATTTTGTTCAAATCCAGGCTTGGATTCGGTGTAGATCTAAGCGTTGAGGTTGTATCTTTCTATCTTGGTTGGTTCTTACCTATTCTTAAAGAGATTTACATGTCTTTGATATTGCTCCTCAAGTCTCTTCAAGATTTTGAGTAGAAGCTTTCTTGAATCGTAGATCTTGACTCTCTGTTTTAGTTTTTTAGATTCTACTTTGGTGTATATGCCTATTGTGTATTTGTATTTCGATCTTTGTAGTTAATAATAAAGACTTGAAGGGATATTATCTTGGCAAAGTGGATGTAGGTTCTATTTTAGGACTGAACCACTATAATTTTTGTGTCAATTCTCCATTTTACATTACTGTTAGTTGCTGGAAATTATCTAGAGAATAATTAAAACGTTTCTGTGATTATTCGCCTCTTAATTTGCATATGTAAATACTATTTTAGGCTATAGAGAACTCATTAAAGAAGAAAATTGATTCTGGAATTTATGTCAAATTGTAACAATTGGTATCAGAGCTTGGTATTCTCCTTGTTGTGTAATCCGTATTCTTTATTGCCTAAAAAGTCCATTGTTTCGAGTTTTACAGCATTATTAATATTCTATAAATTTTTGTTAATATTCTAAAAATTATTTTTCAAGGTACTATCCATACTTGTTTCTGTGTAGGATGGGTACTAAGTTTGAGGTGGAGTGTTTTGATGGTAAAGGAGACTTTGGTCTTTGGAAAATCAAAATGATGGTCGTGTTAAGGCAACAGAAAGTTGACTACGTGCTAATGGATCCTAAGAAAATTCCAGCACGTGTCAGTGATAACGAAGATGATCTTAAAGAAAGGGATAGGGTGGCGCATAGCTTGATCATCTTCCACTTGGCAGACAGTGTCATACGCTAAATGCGTAGTGAGGACACTACAAGTAAGCTTTGGAAAAGGTTAGAAACTACATATCAAGTAGCATCTCTTTCAAATAAAATATATATAAAATCTAGGTTCTTTAGTTTTAAAATGGAAACTAATAAAAGCATGAAAGATAACCTAGATGAATTTAATAAAATAGTATCTGAAATGGAGAATATTGGTGAAACCTTTTCTGATGAAAATCATGCAATTATTTTAGTAAATTTTTTGCTGATAGTTATAATGATGTAAAATCTCCAATGAAGTATGGTAGAATGGTAGAGATGATCTGACGTCTGATATTGTGATTAATGCCATCTCCTAAGATCATAGAAGCAATGCTGCAGAAAAAGAAGATTTGTTGCAAAATGAAAGAGTTAGGATTGAAGGGTAGTAAAAAGAATAATAGTGAGTCTTTGTTTGCTAGTGAAAAATCGAATAATAATAAATCCCATAATAGGGGAAGAAGTAGAAACAGATCAAAATCTAGATCGAAGTCTAAGGGGCCTAGTTACAGGAGGTGTTATAATTGTAATAAATAAGGTCATATTAGGAGATTTTGTCCCGATCTTAGGAAGAATGCGGGCGGTAACCATAACCAAAACCAAAAGGGTAAGGGGAAAGAGGATAAGGATGGGGTCAACCTTAGTGAGGAATATGAGGAGTATGACCATGTCCTTATGGTGAATGAGCCTAATGAGGATGAAACATGGATCCTAGACTCAGGTTGTTCTTTCCATATGACACCAAATAGAGATTGGTTAGAAAACTTTCAAACTGGTATGGGTGGTAAAGTTATGTTAGGAAACCGACAGTTATGCAATGTAGAAGGTCAAGGAACAATTAGGCTTAAACTTCATGACGGGAAAGTTAGACTTTTAACCGGTGTTAGTTATGTTCCCGAGGTTAAGATGAATCTAATTTCAACTAGTATGCTTGATAAACTAGGATATACCATAAAATTTGAGAGTGGTATAGTTAAAGTCATGAAGGGGACTATGGTAGTGATAAGGGGGCACCTTAGATAAACTTTATATTCCTTAGATGGTTCGGTTCTTACGGGGTCAAGTGCCTTAGTTAAAGAATGTGATAGTTCTCAAATTACTCTTTGGCATAAGCGTCTAAGTCACATGAGTGAACAAGGGTTAATTGAGTTAGCTACAAAACCTTCTCCCTATTAATAAAAATGTAGACTTAGACATTTGTGAGCATTGCATATATGGTAAGTCCAAGAGACTCAAATTTGGGAAGGGTATGCATGTAACAAAAAGAAAGCTAGAGTATGTCCATGACGACTTATGAGCGCGATCAAGTGTAGCTACTAATGGTGGGGCTAAGTATTTTTTATCCATAATTGATGATTGCACTAGGAAAGTGTGGGGTTTACCCCAACTTTGTTGCTACGTAAAGAGCTCAGAGGAAGAGGTGTGCTTGACCTAAGTGGTGAAGAAAACACAAAAGAAGAAAAAGTTGGTTGGTCCCGAGCCGTTGTAGCATGATTAGCCGCCCAAAAAGAAGAGAGGCTGGTCCATCTAAAAAAGCCAAGAGGGCTAAGGTGCCTATAGGGTAGAAGAGCCACTTGAGAAGGTCAACAAAGAGGAGCCCGATTCTACCTAACAAACAGCATCAAGAGTTAAAACGGCGAGATTGGAGGTGAGGAGGTCTGACTTCACAATACGTGATATCCTGCTTGAGGGGGGCTTTGATGAAGCACAAGAGCCAGTCCCATAATATGTTAAGTGGAGGCTTGTGGAGAATGGTTGGGAGACGTTGTTTGCCCGAACTACGCGTGTATCCGAGGCTTTCGTCAAAGAGTTTTCTGCTGCAATTAACCCGAATCGAGGAAGTGTAGTGAAAGTATGGGGTAAAGTGGTACAATTTTCGGCTTCCATCATTAATACTCACTATGGTTTGTTGGATGTCTTTAATGCAATAGGTAATGAAATTTTGATCAATCCATCGGACGAGCAAGTGGAGGAGGCGCGTAAACTTATTTGTAGACCACATAGGAGATGGATCATTTCAACAACGGGGAAGCTTTCCCTAAAGCCCCTTGACATCAATGAACAAGCAACGGTTTGGTCATATGTGGTGAAAAACCGATTGAGCCCCACTTCTCATGATTCTTCCATCAAGCGCAATAGGGCGATGATGGTGTACATTCTTATGAAGGGTATTCAGTTCAACTTTGGGAAGCTCATAAGGAACGAGATACGGAGTTGCACGGAGAAAATGGTAGGTCCCCTTGCTTTTCCTAGACTAATAACTGAGTTATGCTTGCAGACGGGAGTGGAGGCCGATGATGCTAATGAAGTGACACCCAAGAAGTCGGTCACATCCCAAAGGTGAGTTCGGGGATATTCGATTGTTCGAGAGGAAGATTCTCCCATTACCGTTGCTGATCTTGAGACCCAAGGAGTGATAACTAAGGAGCAATATGACGAGTTTAGGCACTAGTACGAGCTTCTCTTGGTTACTCAATGTGCCAGTTGTGAGTTCCTCGAGAATGTATACGGTGATGAAGCACCTTCTTTCTGCGATGAGCTTGCGGCCGACGCACCATCTTCTTCCAATCTTCCTACTGATTCTACCGGTGACGAATCTTTAGATGATGATTAGGGGAGTATCTCCCTCCCTTTGCTTTTATACTTGGATCTTGGTTTTGTATGCTAGGATGTTTAGATTAGTTTGCATATTAGGTTGTGTAGGTTGTTTTTGTTCTTTTAGTATGCATGATAGGTTGTTTAGTTTTTGTTCTAGGTTAGTTGTTGGGATGTTGTGGTGTTAGGAATGTATATAATTTGTGTTTTTGCATATGTTTAAAGTTCAAGCTAGCATGCTTCCTTGTTCTTGCTTCTAGCTTGTCCTTAGCTTATTCAATGCATCTTTTCTAAACTCCCAACATGTTCATCTTTTTAATGAAATGCTTTCCTTTGTTCTTTGTTTTTATTTCATGTCGATGAGGATTCTTAAGGGCATGAATAGGTTAGATTTCCTAGTTTTGGGATCAAGCCATAAGTCATTTTTCGTTATTTTGTTTTGGTTATAAAGCTGTGTTTTGCTTCTTTTTATTTTAAAACCTAAACTTTTTCATTGCTTTGGAAGTCCTTGTCCTTTTTGTGCCAAAATTTTGCATCTCTCAAAATTTCTTTCTCCAGTGAGGACTCTGTTTCCCTTAAGTTTGGGGGGAACAGTGTGTGTCTTTTGGTTTTGAGAAATAAAATGCTTTTTATGTTTCGAAAAAGAGTCAACAAGAAAATGCAAGCAATAAAGAGTCTTATGCAAAAAAAGTCATATGCAAGAAATTTTTTTCGAAAAAAAAGAATAGGAAAGAAGAAAAAGAAGTCAAAAAAGAGTCTTGAGAAATAAGAATGGGGGAAGAAAAGAAAAATAAAAGTGAGAGAAAGACAAGAGTGGTAAAAAACATGAGAGGCAAGAAAACGCACTTACTTTTTCGCAAATCTCCACTGTAGACATTCATTTTCTTTAAATGGGTGGCGTTAGCATCTTGGAGGGTAGTAGCCTACATATTAAGGTGACTTCGTGAAAGCCATCGTCTACAACATTTTATGTTGGGTTGCTACTTAACAAGTTTATATGAGTGACTGTGGTTTGAAACCGATGTTAGTGTGTTGAAAACCTCAGGGGTTACTAGCCGGTCCATGTGTTTTTTTTATGTACAACTTTTTGAGTCAAAACGGAAGTGTGCATATTCCTCGATTTTGTAAAGGGTTTTGTGTTTTAGAAAAGAAGAGGATTTAGAATCATTTTTATTTTCAAAACAAAGGATGGTTTATGGTTTGTTGGCTTGAGATTAAAGTGAGGATGTTTAACTTGTGGAGTCCTTCTTGAGCCGTATATGATTCATTTACTTATAATCTTTGGATTGTTGCTCATTTATTTTTCTAGCATGTTGGTTGTTTTAGATTTGTTGTTGTTGTTTTTGCTTGAGGACAAGCAAATGGCTAAGTTTGGGGGTGTGTTAGGGTTAACTTTTTACTACAGAAACATGTGTCGGTGCCCTGTTTCACCATCATTTTTAGCCCTTTTCTATCATTATTTGCCAAAAAGGATCACATATTCTTAAACTAGAACATGCATAGAACATTTCTGCATAAAAGTCAAACTATGGTACTTTAGGAAAAATATGAAAAAATGCGGTCAAAGTTGGAAGAAAATAACAGTTTTCTATTTTTGCATAATTGCACCTGGCGCAATTTTGGAGGTCTACATGGGCAAAACGCATGTTTTGATTAATGATGGGCAAGGAGAACATTTCCCATATGTTCAAACCAACTCAAAACTGTAAGTCCAAGTCTAGAGGGTTTGTTAGGTGAATCTCAACCCATTTCCACCTAAAATTTTGGGGAGTTCAACCATCCCAATGTGCTATATAAGAAAGTCATCCCTCCATCAGCAAATCATCCATTCCAAGCTCGTTTTCAGCTTCATTTACATTCTCTCTTCGTTGGAGAACTCGTTCTTAGTCTTAGATTCAAGTTTTAGTTGTTATTTGCTTATATTTTTGTACTTTATTACTTTTAATTCAAGTTCTATCATTTATTCTTCGTTTATTATGTTATTCTTAACTACATTAGCGAGTTTAAACTCCCCTCACACTCGAGAGAGAAGAGGGTCACGCTATAACTCATTGTACGGCTTGTTTATTCGTTTTAATTCAATGAAAAATACATCCTTTATGTTTTCATGCATTTTCTTTCCTTTAAAAATGTTCTAAATTAGTTATCAACCTCTTTGTGGAATGCCTTAGTGAAAATGATTTGGTTTACCCAAAATTGCGCTTTGTACTCTTTTGGGTTGGTTTCTAAAACTTTCTCTTTACGTATTTTTTCTATTTGGCCAGTGGGAACTTGAATTATACACTAAAGCCCAAACCTAAGAAGGGTTAGTTAGGCAAAATATTAGTAAACCAATATGGGATATGACTTAGATATAAGTGCATAAAATATGGTCCTAGACATAGGCTCTTTGACCCATAAAGTGAATGAGTTGATAAATATTCCCTAGGATTGTAATCACACATAGACATATGATTGTAGGTTACCCTAGCCTCTGCAGCAACCAAAAGCGGTAGTGAAAGAGTATAACTCAGTTTCCTAATAAAAGCTAGAATGGCACCTGGTGTATTTCCCCAACAAAGTGTGTTTTCCATATTTTGCTTCCAAACTAAGGTATGAAGGAAAGAGGTTGAGTTTTATTAAATTGATTGTTAGTTAAAACTCCAAAAAACAACATTTCATCACATTTTTTCTTCCTAAATCACAATTGCATATTTGAACCATTTCACAGCATTACTTGATCTTGAAAAGCAACAAGTCCCTGAGGATTCGACCTTGGATTACTTATGAGTATTACTTGTGACCATGTGCGCTTGCACGAGTCTCTAATCTTTTTGAAGATAGAGAAAGTCCCAACACTATGAATGAAGTGTTCATTTCATGAAATGTTGTTAACATCTGTTCTGCCAAATTAGAAAACAACTTGTATATGCTAAGACGAACCATGACAAAAGAAGTTTTAAATACTGAGTTGTTTAAAAATGCTAAAACTCAAACTAAAAGGTAAAAAGTTTCTCCTAAAGAAAATACCTATCTTTGGCACTTAAGTAGGTCACATTAATCTGAATAGGATTTGGAGGTTGGTTACCAATGACATTCTAAGCGAGTTAGAAGACAATTCTTTACCACCATATGAATCTTGTCTTGAAAGCAAGATGATTAGAAGACATTTTACTGGAAAAGGTTATACATTAAGATCTTTGTGGTCCGATGAATGTTAAATCTCGAGAAGGGTATGAATACTTCATCTCTTTTATGGATGACTATTCAACGTATGATTATCTATACCTAATGCAACAAAAGTTCGAAGCCCTTGAAAAGTTCAAGTAGTACAAGACCGAAGTTGAAAATCAATTAGGTGTAAAACCATTAAAACACATCGATTTGATTGGGGAAGAGAGTATATGGACTTCAGATTCTAGAACTATATGATAGAACATGGAATTACGTCCCAACTCTCAGCCTCTGGTACATCACAACAGAACGGTGTATCAAAAAAGAGAAACCGAACCCTGTTAGACATGGTTCGCTCAATGATGAGCTACGCTCAGTTGCCTAATTCATTTTGGGGTTACGTAGTGGAGACTGCAGTTTATATTTTGAACGTAGTTCCATCGAAGAGTGTTTTTGAAACACCCTTTGAACTATGGAAGGGTCGTCATAAATCTAGTTTCGTCACTTCCGTATTTGGGGATGTCCGACACATGTGCTCATGACTAACCTAAAGAATCTGGAACCTCGTTCAAAAGTATGTCTATTCGTAGGTTACCCTAAAGAGACGAGATGTGGTCTCTTATTCGATGCTCAAGAAAGCAGAGTGCTTGTATCAACAAACGCTACTTTCTTGGAAGAAGACCACGTTCGAGATCGTAATCCACGAAGTAAGGTAGTGATAAACGAGATTTTTGAAGAAGCTACAAACATGTCAACAAAAGTTGTTGATCAAGCTGCCACTTCAACAAGAGTTGTTGATGAAGCCAGCACATCACGTCAGTCACATCTAACTCGAGAAGTGAGGGTGCATCGATGTAGTGGGAGGATTGTATCACAGCCTGACTGCTACGTGGGTTTAACTGAAACCGAAGTTGTCATACCCGATGACGGCGTCGATGATCCATCGACCTACAAACAAGCAATGGAAGATGTGGACAAAGATAAATGGGACAAAGCCATGAACCTGAAAATGGAGTCCATGTACTTCAATTTCGTTTGGGAACTTGTAGACCAACCCGACGAGGTCAAACCCGTAGGGTGCAAATGGATCTACAAGAGAAAACAAGACGTTGAAAGACCGCAGACCTACAAGGCGACACTTGTGGCGAACGACTACACACAAAGGGAAGGGGTGGACTATGAAGAAACCTTCTCCCCTGTAGCAATGCTTAAGTCCATAAGAATACTTTTGTCCATTGCCACATATTACGGCTATGAGATTTGGCAAATGGACGTCAAGGCTGTCTTTCTGAATGGAAATCTTAAATTTGTCTCAACCCGAAGGGTTCATATCTCAAGGTCAAGAGCAAAGGGTTTGCAAGCTTAAACAGTCCATATATGGATTGAAACAAGCATCTCGATTTTGGAACATAAGGTTTGATACTGCGATCAAATCTTATGGTTTGACCAAAACGTTGATGAGCTTTGTGTATACAAGAAGATCGTCAACAACACCATAGCCTTCTTAATGTTGTATGTGGATAATATCCTACTCATTGGGAATGATGTAGGATATCTCACTGACATAAAGAGGCTAGCTACTGAGTTCCAAATAAAGGATTTGGGAGAAGCTCAGTATGTCCTTGGCATCCAAATTCTAAGGGATCGCAAGGACAAGCTCTGTCTTAAGCAACTTATATTGACAAGATGCTTGTTCGATATTCAATGCAGAATTCTAAAAAAGGGTTATTGCCCTTCAGGCATGGAAGTCATCTGTCTAAGGAACAGTGTCCTAAGACACCTCAAGAAGTTGAGGATATGAGACAGATACCCTATGCTTCAATAGTGGACAGCCTTATGTACGCTATGCTGTGAATTACGCCTGACATTTGCTATGCTGTAGGGATGGTCAGTAGGTATCAATCCAGCCCAGGATATGATCACTGGACTACTGTTAAGGGAATCCTCAAGTATCTAAGGAGAACGAGGGACTAGAAGCTCGTGTATGGCTCTAAGGATTTGATCCTTACAGGATACACTGACTTTGACTTCCAAACAGATAAGGATTCCAGGAAATCCACGTCGGGGTCAGTGTTCACTCTTCACAGAGAAGCAGTAGTTTGGCGAAACATCAAACAAGGATGCATAGCATACTCCACGATGGAGGCTGAGTACGTTGCAGCTTGTGAAGCAGCAAAAGAAGCGGTTTGGCTTAAGAAGTTTTTCACTGATTTGGAAGCTGTTCCAAATATGAACTTGCCCATCACACTTTATTATGATAACAATGGTGATATGGCATCGAAGCCACAAGAGAGGCAAGCACGTAGAAAGGAAGTATCACCTAATATGGGAGATAATGCAACAAGGGGATGTAATTGTCCCAAAAATCGCTTTGGAGCACAACATTGTTGATCCTCTTATGAAAGCACTCACGGCTAAAGTTTTTGAGGACCATGTAGAAAGTCTAGGTCTGCGAGCATTATACGATTAGTATAGGGCAAGTGGGAGAAATTTAATGGGTATAGTGTATGCTCTAGTTTATTGTATTTTCCTTTTGCTTTATGATAACGTACACCCACTCGAGTTTAGTTCAAGTGGGAGTTTGTTGAGTGTGTTGCCCTCAACTCGTAGTTTGTATTTATGTAAAAACAAATTCATATTCAATCAATTTGTTATTGACTTCATAGCATTGAATTGTCCAAATCCAATAAACTAAACATCCAAGGTTATTATAATGTAACCAAGACAGTATATATACTAGATATATATTTGATATACCCTCGATATACAAGTGGATAATGTTCTGGGAATAACCTAAAAGGTTTATAGTATATGGATAAGGCTGGGTACCTTGTCCTGGAAACCCTATGGATATGGCCCACTTTGTAAATATTACAGACAACCCGATCCTGGTCGTTCGTGTGGAGACATGCGGGTGGATGTATCCTATACAATCAGTTTGTATAAGACCGGACCACGAAATAGCCAATCTTTAGATGTAACACCGTTGACTAACAGATTGTTATTTCATAAAATGATCAGGCAACTCATGCTCAATCCTGAGTGAGTTATGGACTCTTGTCCATTAGGGCTCGTCCTTTGATCTGTATGGGTGAGAGTGGTCTGAGTCGCCGACTCAATATTCTCGCCATTTTGGGGAGGAGACCGAGTGGGGAGTAGGAAACATAACTTCACGAGATGGAATTCACTCCCCCCCTTCTTTCCTTTTCTTGATGATTACCGGAGGTAGTCTCAACAATAACACTTGCGGGGTTGATTTTTGTTGTGAGCATATGAGTATTTTGTTCTTGTGAGTCTGCAATAGGAGAGACATATCAATACATAAGGAATTACTAATATCAGGTAGAAGATCAAAAGAAATTTGGGGGCTGCATTAGGAGAATTAGCAACATCTGGAGATATTTTAGAATTAACTTCCCTATCAATTTTGATTTGTTCTTTCAAATCATGTTCTGCTTGAGTGGTTGGTTGATCAGAATGTGAATGTTCTGATTTTGGCTTCGAATTTATTATGCTTTTAGCAAAATCTTTATCAACAAAATATTTGTTGTTGTGGTAATTGACTTCAACACCTTTGTTGTGGGTTGTGGTAATTAATCTTAGCTTCTTGAGATTTTTTAGTTGGTTGTTCAGTTACTTCAATAGGAGATATCCAATCTGCTGCATCTAAAAAACTACACATTTCGAGAGTTTCACAGTTCATAGTTTTATTTCCAAATTCTTTATCAAAGGTTATCATTTGCTCATCAAATAATATAACATGCCGAGAGATGTAAACATTATTAGTTTTTGGATCAAGGCATCTATAGCCTTTATGGGACATACTATATCCTATAAACACACAATAGTACGTTTTCATTGCTAATTTATTATTTGATAAACATCTTAGGTAAGGATAACATCTACAACAAAAAACTTTCAAGTTTGTATAACTAGGCTCTTTTCCAAATAACATTTAAAAAGGTATTTTCATTTTTAGAGAAGGGGATGACATTCCATTTATCAAGTATGATACGCGTCAACCTAACCGTATTGGACTACTCGAGTCACAAACCACTTGAATCCAATCGTATAGATGGTTTCAACCCGAAAGGCTAAGAGTTATACGGATTACCTTTGCAGTCGATTACCTTGAGCAGATAGAATACTCACTATGCTTAAAGTCGGAAACACTCCACGAGTTTGGTGACCAACCACACAAAGGGATTAAGTATTGGGGGGGGGGGAGAGGGGTTTGCACAAGGCAAGAATGAGAGAACACTCAACAATTTTATTGATTCAAAACATGAGGGGGAGCAAACCTAATTATAGAAAATTAAATTCCTAAAATCTAATAAACTTGCCTAAAAGCGAAAAACAAATGAAATAAATCCCACAATTGTTTTGAAACAAATTAGGAATAGGGAGATTCCTAAAATGCCATAGAGTGGACGACAAGCAACATGGTTTTGGCGCAAAAGAGGAT
>NW_019104591.1:771615-781948 GCF_001995035.1 Momordica charantia
A
This sequence comes from Momordica charantia, assembly GCF_001995035.1. Next base: position 771,617 of record NW_019104591.1, read on the forward strand.
AATAAATAGAAAATAAAAAAAGAACAAAGGGCCCGTCAGTAGAGACGTGGCTCCATTTGTGCCACGTCAGGGAGAAGTCGCAGCCAATGGCTGCGACTTTAGTGAAATCGCGGTCAATGACTGCGATTTCGGCATTAGTCGCAGGCAATGACTGCAATTCATGATGAAATCGCACCCATCGCCTGCGACTTTGGGTAGATTTACCCTATTTTTGTAATTACTTTGAAACCTACACTAGTTTTGTCATTTGTTTTTGACAAATAATTATTTTTAAAAATTCTGAATTTACATCTCAATCATTTAATAATTATTGTATGGCAATTGGGATAAGTGTTGAACATCCTGTACCTCATGTTCATATACAAAATGGTTTAGCCGAATCATTTATAAAACGTCTGCAGTTAATTGTTAGACCAATGCTTATGGGAGCTAAGCTTCCTACATCTGTATGGGGACATGCTATTTTGCATGCAGCATCACTTGCACGTATTAGGCCAACAGCATATAATAAATATTCTCCATTACAATTAGCTTATGGTCAAGAGCCAAATATTTCCCATTTGAGAATTTTTGGACGTGCAGTATACGCTCTCATTGCTCCACCACAACGTACGAAGATGGGACCTCAAAGGCGAGTAGGAATATATGTTGGTTTTGATTCCCCATCGATCATTAAATATCTTGAGCCCTTGACAGGTGATGTATTTACTGCTCGATTTGCTGATTTTCATTTTAAATAGACAAATTTTCCAACATTAGGGGGAGGAATTAAGAAGTTGGAAAAGGAAATTACATGGAATGTATCTTTATTTTCTCATTTAGATCCCCGTATAGATCAAAGTGAACTTGAAGTTCAGAAGATAATTCATTTTCAAAATATAGCAAATCAATTACTAGATGCATTTATAGATGCTAAAAAAGTGACTAAGTCATATATTCTGGCTGCAAATGCTCCATCAAAGATTGATATCCCAATACAACAAGTTGTTATTAATAAATCTAAGACATGCCAGAAGCGTGGGAGACCAATTGGTTCTAAACATAAAAATCCTCAAAAAAGAAAAGTAGTCAATAATCAAAATGACTCGATTGAGAATGTGGATATTCCAACCTAAACATGACTACTAATGAAAATACCAAGGAATGTGAAGTACCTGAAGATAATAATGAGATTTCAATAAATTACGTCATGACAGGAAAAGATGAAACCGAACTAATATAGTTACTGACAATATATTTGTTTATAATGTAGTTCTTGACTTTATATCTGAAAGTGAAGATTCTGAACCAAAATCTATCAAAGAATGTCAACAAAGAAAAGATTGCCTTAAATGGAAAGAAGCAATCCATGTAGAATTAAACTTACTTTCAAAACGTCAAGTCTTTAGACCAGTAGTCCGAACACCAGAAGGTGTTAAACCTATAGGATACAAATGGGTATTTGTAAGAAAAAATAAATGAAAACAACGAGGTCACAAGATATAAGGCAAGACTGCTTGCACAAGGGTTATCACAAAGACCTGGTATTGATTATGAGGATACATATTCTCCGGTGGTGGATGCGATTACACTGAGATATTTAATTGGTCTGACTGTGTTTGAAAGTCTTGACATGCATCCTATGGATGTAGTCACAACATATTTATATGGTTCTCTTGATAATGATATATATATATGAAAATCCCTGAAGGATTTAAGGTACCTGAAACATATAATCAAAGTTCTCAAGAACTGTATTCAATAAAGTTACAGAGATCATTATATGGATTAAAACAATCAGGGCGAATGCGGTACAATCGCCTGAGTGGATATTTGTTGAAGGAAGGATATCAAAATAATCCAATTTGTCTGTGTGTTTTTATAAAAAAATCACAGTCAGAATTTGCTATTATAACTGTATATGTTGATGACTTAAATATAATTGGACCTCCTAAAGAGCTTTCAGAGGCAATAGAGTATCTTAAGAAAAAATTTGAAATGATGGATCTCGGAAAAACAAAATTTTGTCTTGGCTTGCAAATTAAACATTTAGCAGATGATATTTGTGCATCAATCAACTTATACAAAAAAAGTTTTAAAAATATTTTATATGGACAAAGCACATTTACTGAACATTCCAATGGAAGTTCGTTCACTTGATGTGAAGAAAGATATATTTCGACCTCGAGAAGATAATGAAGAAATTCTTCGTCCTAAAGTACCATATCTTAGTATAATTGGTGCACTTATGTATCTTGCTAATAATACAATACTAGATATAGAATTTTCAGTTAATTTATTAGCAAAATATAGTTCTTCTCCAACAAAAGACATTGGAATGGAGTTAAGCGTATATTCCGCTATCTTTGAGGAACGACTGATATGCACTTGTTTTATTCAAATAAATCAAATTTTGACCTAGTTGGTTATGCAGATGTTGGATATTTATCTGATCCACACAAAGCTAGATCTTAAACATGTTATTTGTTCACATGTGGAGGCACTGTTGTATCATGGCGATTAGTGAAACAAGCCGAAACAAGCCATATCAACTACATCCTCAAATCATGCTGAAATTCTTGCAATTCATGAGGCTAGTCGAGAATGTGTGTGGCTACGATCAATGACTCAACACATTCGTGGAACATTTGGATTGTCTCCTATTAATCTTCCAACGATATTATATGAAGATAACACAGCATGTATAGTCCAAATCAAAAGAGGATATATTAAAGAGGATAGAACAAAACCTATCTCACCTAAGCTCTTCTGCACTCATGATCTTGAAGAAAATGGCAACATTAATATTCAACAAATTTGTTCGAAGAATAACTTGACAGATTTATTTACAAAGGCATTACCTACGGCAACATTTGAAAGATTGATACGCGATATTGGAATACGGCGGCTTAGAAATCTCAAGTAATATTTCCATGAGGGAGGCAATATATATTGTATTTCTTTGAGTTTGTTAGATTATATGAAATATGTACTCTTTTTGCTTCACTATGACCTTTTTTTTACTGGGTTTTTTCCTAGTAAGGTTTTAACGAGGCATATTTCATATAAACAATAAGCATATAAGGGGGAGTATTATGAACATTATCCAAAATTAGATGTCCAACCTTAAGTGTGAAAATATGGGATGTCTAAATAACCCTAACCCCATGTGTCAATTTCTTTCATTTGCTTAGTATCTCCAAGTGTCAAGTAGACCCTCATCCATGTGCTCAATTCTCAATATCTCATGTGTCTTTTTTCTACCTATTATTAGTGTCCATATGTAACATCTCATGGTTGTACAAATTACCTATAAATAGTGGCAATTCATTGATAAATTGGTGTGGAAAATTTAATTGATTTTTTGTGGAAATTTATGTTGAATTCTAAAATTATATTTTAAATTTTCAAATTCCAAATTTATATTTTAATTTCATATTTTGTTTAAATCTCGTATTTTCTCGTTGTTCGTGACTCGTGATGCCTCATTTTGTTCCATAATTTTACAAGAATTATTATGATTATTATTATTATTATTATTTGTTAAATGATGATAATTCAAGTGTATATATATTTAGAACAGTGAATGTACCTTTTCTAAAATATGAGAGGTATAATTTTTTTTTGACCGGAGATATATAATAATCTGATGCTTCATTACCAAAATTTAAATAAAAATTATTACTTTTTAAAATTATCACCATGCATTTGAATGGGAAAATTTTTCAAGATATTCTATTAAAAGAAATCTCTATTTTTTTTTCCTTTTCCTAAAAGTTTGAGTGGTTATGCCATGTGTATTGAATTCTCGATCACTTATTTCTAATTTAATATTATTAAAATTAATAATAATCCAACTTTTACTAAATTACTGAAAGTTATAATGTTGGAAGTTCCATATTACTAGAAAAAAGCAAGGATTTGTTAAAAAACAAAAAACAAAAAACAAAAAGTTGAATTTTATTTATATATTTTATTGAAAAAGAAAAAAGTGATTAAATCTAGGATTGTCTTAATTGGACTTACTCTTCTGGATAATGCCACATTTAATAGGATCTACATGGATTGACTTACAAAATGAGATGCCAAATTTTAACCCATCCAATTTGAAAGCAATACTCCGTTGAAATTTTATCAACTACAATTTATAATCTTTAGGACCTATTTTGTACCTTTGCATAAAAGGTTTGTCCTTTTAGATTTTGCCTAACGTTCTTACGCAGTAATTTTTTATTATTCAAATTATTAAATTAATTAAATTCTACAAAAATTAATTTTATTTTATGTCTAAATTTATTAAATCTCCTCACCTCAAAAGAATATTAGAAAATCCTAATTCAATATTAGAAAATTGAATAGTTAATTGTGTAGGTCATATCTTTAGGGAGAAATTGAATCTTAATAAAATAAAAATAAATAAATAAAAATCCTACTCAATCTCGGTTTTAAAACTTTTAAAATTCGGTTTGAAAATATTATTGAATTAATGGAATTCGTGTTAATGAGAAATTCCTTTGTATTTACAAAATTTAGAAAATAAATATCATCAAGATAACATTATTTTTCAACAAAATTATGATTTTTTTTTATTTCTTTAACTAGAAGTGTCTTTGTATTTACGAGTTCTTGAAAAAAAAATTTAAAATAACAATACTAATTTTCAAATTTGATGTTTTACCATTTTTAAAAATAAATAAAATTAATAGAAATAGGAACTTTGTTAAATTAAATTTGTTGAATGGAATTCTAACCAAAAAAATAAAGAAAACATTTACTAAATCTTGATAAATAAATATTTATTTTCTCAAATTTATGGTTCAAATGTTAGAAAATACCGAAGTTGTTAACTAATTTTACTTAATTTATAAAAATATAATTGATTGAAAAGTAAATTAGATCTTCTTGTAATGTAATATAGTAATTAAAAATTAAATAAAACCAACATTCTAATTTATGAAGTTGAATAATTAAACATGCAAATTAAATATAGAATAATATGAAATGTAATAACTAAATAAAATAATAAGAAAATTTTGGAACCTGCAAAAAATTATTTTCTACGACAAATCAAATAAAAATCCCTTCTCTTATATAATAAAAGTGGAATATTAATATCTACTACTCAATATTAAATTAGAACCAACATTTTAGCAATCCGAAACGAAGCATGAAAATATGGATAATTTCAAATCTTAAGATGATGAAATTCAACTAGATTGGTAGAAAATTGAAATTTCGGAGAAAATAATATTTTCTTTAAAATGAAATTTAAAAGCCTACCACAAAAAAATAAAAATAAAAAAGAAAATTTGTGAGTCTGAGGGCTTTTTCTCTATGTTTTATGGTGTGATCCCCTGGAAGAGTACTTCTGTTTGAAAAGTTTAGTGAGAGTAAGGTGTTTGAAAAGATTAGTGGGAGCAAGGAATAACACAAGAGAGAAATAATCAAAATGAAAAAAAAAAATGACCTTGGTCTGCCATCAATTTGCTGGAGATATGTTGATGATAATTAGTAAGAAAGTAAAAGAGACCAAGGAAAGAATTTGGAGGAGGACTAAGAGACAAAAGAGAATAACAAATGGTCATTCACAAAGATAGAGAAGTTTGGGGAGAGAATGAGAAGAAAAAAAAGGGAGTGAGGGAGATTTAAAGAAGGAGAATTTTTTAAATTTTGAATTTATTATTTCAAATTTACATTTATCACTGGTCAATATTTTTTTTTCTTTTGTTATTTTTAGATTCTTAATATGATACTGATCAAAAGGAAAATGAGGGATACAAAATAAAAATAAAAAAATGAATAATATGCCAGACAAAATACAATATTTACGACAGAAAAAATAAGGAAAATTAAAACATTATTAATTAACGGTCCTACATATTTATTAGGATGGTGAGGACGTACGTGAATAAAAAAACTAGAGATATAAAGGATAAAATTGAAAACCTTAAAATTGAATGACACTTGAAGCGAAATTAAATACTCGACTGTCAACAAATAAAATAACTCATGAAGTAAGTAATGATTTTTCAAACAATTCTTGTTTTCTTTCTTAATGGAACTTCAGACAAGTTATTGATGAATGAAAACTCTTGACTAATAGTCTAATACATATATTTTGATCTAATGGATAAATTGGCTTCAATTGTTATTACTTGATAATTAATATATTAATTGATTTTTGACATTATTTAATATAGAGTAAGGATAAAAGATAAATTAGTAATTATATTATTATTATTATTATTATTATTTTGTTAAATAATAAAAATTCAAGTATATATTATTTTTAGAATAGTGAAGGTAACTTTTCTCAAATAAGAGAGGTATAATAGTCTAACTATGCTCCATTAACAAAATTTAAATAAAAATTATTATTTGTTAAAATTATCACGAGAAATTTTTTCCAGATATTCTAAAAAAACAAAAGCTGTATGTTTTTTCTTTTTCCTAAAAGTTCCAGTCACTTTGCCATGCCTATTGAATTCTAATTCACTTATTTCCAATTTAATATTATAAAACTAAATAATAATCCGACTTTTAATAAATTAGTGATGTTTTATTATCCAAATTCTTAAATTAATTAAGGTCCACAAAAATTAATTTTCTTTTATGTTTAAATTTCCATATATTTTTTAATTCAGGTGGTAAGAGATAACATATGCATATTACTAATTATTAGGGGCTAAATTTTGTTTAAAAATATGAAAATCTATTTTTGATTTCAAAAATAATTTTCCTCACCTCAAAAGAATATTAGAAAATCCTAATTCAATATTAGAAAATTGAACAGTTGATTCTCTAGGTCAAATCTTTGCGGAAAAATTGAATCTTAATAAAATAGAATTAAAAATAAAAACATACTCAATCTCTGTTTAAAAATTTTAAAATTGGGTACCATAATTTCAGAAATTCCCGTGTATTTACAAAATTTAGAAAATAACTATCATCTAGAGAACATTATTTCTCATAGAATTTTTTTTTTTTTTATTGGACTAGAAGTGTCTTTGTACTTATGAATTCATGAAAATAAACTTTACTGATTTTTAAATTTGATGTTTTAAAATTTGTTAAAATAAATATAGTTAATAGAAATAGGAACTTTGTTAAATTAAATTTGTTGAATGGAATTTTAACCCCAAAAAAAAAACATAAAGAAAAGATTTACTAAATCTTAAAAAATAAATATTTATTTTCTCAAATTAATGATTTAAATGGAAATTGGTTAACTATTTTTAATTAATTTATGAAAAAATAATTGATTGAAAAGTAAATTAGATCTTCGCTTGATATAGTAATTTAAAATTAAATCAAACCAACATTATAATTTATTGAATAATTAAACATGCAAGTTAAATATAGAATAATATGAAATGTAATAACTAAATAAAATAATAAGAACAATTTGGAACCTGCAAGAAATATTTTCTACAACATATCAAATAAAAATTTCTTTCTCTTATATAATAAAAATGGAATATTAATTTCTCCTATTCAACATTAAATTAGAGCAAGCATTTTACCAATTCGAAAAGAAGCATGAAAACATGGATAATTTCAAATCTTAAGATGATGAAATTCAACTAGATTGGTAGATTAAAGATGAAATTATTGGGTATTTTTCACATATGGTGTGAAAGCCCAACATTTTTTAAGGCCCACATGAGCCATTAACCTTTATGTTTTAGGTTTTTTTAGGGGCAACTAGAGGAATAGCTAAATTAAATAGTTTGATTTGAAAAATGGCCAAAATAATCAGATATCAGAAAAATAACTAAAGAATAGTTAGAGCTGAACTACGTGATTTTATGTAGACAAATTTACCCTCCCATCAAAATAGGTAAATTTATCCTACCATTACCCCTGTAAATTCGTGACGAAACTACCCTTCAACAAATCTGTAATGCACCTAAATTGTAGGAAAGAAGATATTGAATGGAAATTATAGAGTTCAAAAATTTTAAATCAAAATGTAAAATGGATTAAAAAATAAGTAAAATCAATTTAGAAAAATGGAACATGAACAAAAAAAAATAATATTGAAATCCAAAATTGAACAAAAAAAATATAGAGCGAGTAGTTGAGAATTAGTACCCACCTCACTGCCAATACCACCTCACTGTCAATATCACTACACACCACACTCCATCAAAAAATTTCCTTCCAAAAACCCTATCAATAACTCAAAAACCCACTCATTCGAAATTAATACCCCCTCATTAAAATCCCTTCCAAAAACCCACCCCTTCAAAATGAATACCCACCCCAAACGTCACTCCAAAAATCAACTCCAAAACCCCACTCCAAACACTGAATCCTTCCAAAAATATCCCAAATCCCTAACTCCTTCCTCTTCCCCAAACCCCCAAACAACGTACAAGAATCTCTAAACCGCGTACAAAGGTCGTGGTTCTAAGGTAAAATCCTAAAGTTCGAAGAGGTTTCTAAGGTCATTGATTTCCGAAGACCTCGACTGCGAAGAGTTCTATCGTTGATTTCCGAAGATAGTGTACAAGAATACCTCGACGACGAACAAGTATGACGATTTCTGAAGACGTTGAAGGTCGGTCCGATCTAAGGTCGTCGATTTTGAACACTCGTCGATTTCGAGACGAATCCAGAACACGAGCAGATTTTGAGACTTCCAGACAGATTTCAAAAGTATGTACTCGACTTCCCCCAAGCGTATCTACGATTTTTAATACTGTTTAAATAAATGAGGTTTAAAAAATATAACACACGTTTAAGTGTATGTTTCTGTTACCAACCCCGATATTTAAGGGATTTTGTTGACACAATAGATATAGTCGGTTATATGCAAAATCGATTCTGTGGGGGAAGATTAGATTGCAAAATATAGTTATGAATACTGAGAATCTAGTTAAAAGTGTCATTCTTGTTTTATATCAGATTGTCGTATAGTTTAGATTCCAAACAAAAAATTTAAATAACATCTACAGGGGAGTATTTTGGGCAATAGGATTGAAAGCCTCAACTGTTTGGGAGATTATGTCCACCTTGGGTTTCCATGGTCACAAGGCATAAGAGAAAGAATAGAGGATTACAAAAAAAACACAAGAATGACAGATATAAAACGGTGAGAGGACTTTTTGTATTTACTTACTGTCTATATTGTGTAAAGAAGTTATATTTACTGAGGAATATGTTCAATGATGAGGATTAATATGTTCAATGTCACTAGGAATATATTCAGCTTTGTATTTATTTGAAATCGGTTATGTTCAGCTTTTATTTTATTGCAAGTGACACATAAATCGGTTATGCTACCAATCACGAAATAAATTGTTGCGATTAGACAGAGAATTGAGTGAAATTCTTGCTTATAGCGCGGTGAGCCTTTAGGTAGTTCTGAACTTTTGAAGTAGGTAGAATGTAGTGATACAAACTGACAAAAATGGTTATCTACTCGGTAGAATATTATATCTACCCCGTTGTATTGACATCTATTGATATCAATGAATATTATATCTACCCCGTTGTAGATATGGTTAAAAAGAAGGCAACAGGAGGTAGACGTTCGAGTCAAAGATTGTTAGCTGCAGGAATCATTCGTTCAAGACCAAAGTCAGAAAAACCATGCACAATATCATTGGACAGCGACGACGAGAATTCTATGACTGAAGGCGCACCTACCTGTACCCAGATGGACACTGCACAGGCACGTGCACCTAAAAAAAGCCTGACAAAAAGCCAAAACGTGGCAAAATAGAAAATGAAGAACCTGTGAAAAAAAGGAAAGACCAGAAGAGTAAAACGAAAGGGGATGATGAAAAGGTTGCCGAGAAGAAGAAACCTAAGAAGAAACATGGCCGGTCAAGTGACAAAAGCGAGGTAAATATGATTTTTTGAACTGGGTTTGTGATATAGTTGCATGTCATTAATTTTTCTTCCTCTTCCAACAGGATGTTCAATCATCAAATGACGGGGAATCACAGGATGATAATGAATCTTCCGAAGAATACAAGATAAACAAAACTGATAATGAGGAAGAATCAATGACAGAATCAGAAGAGATACTCCCTCGACTGAAAAGACAAAAGACTACGAAACAGGTATGTTTCTGTAAAATTTATTTCCCAATAACGCTACAGAAACAATTTGATAAATTTTCTTTATTTCAGATCATTGTCAAAAAAGACCCTTCAAAGACGGTTCCAACCAAGGATAAAAATAAAGGACAGAAGGACAACACTATAAGCATGCTGAAGCAACGAGACGATGATGAAGACGAGGTATTTTCTTATTCATACGACGTATATAATAAACCTTGCATTCTGAGCATAGTTTACTTAGTCTATAATCTGTAATCTGCTTCCAACATTTTGTTACTTA
>NW_019104592.1:16206-31143 GCF_001995035.1 Momordica charantia
TCTTCCGTAGATGAGCTTAGGAGCTCTTCCGTAGATGAGCTTAGGAGCTCTTCCGTGATGGACTTAGGATATCTTCTGTAGATGAGCTTAAGAGCTCTTCCTAGATGAACTTAGGATATTCCGTAGATGAGCTTAGGAGCTCTACCGTAGATGAGCTTAAGAACTCTTCCTAGAGGACTTAGGATATCTTCTGTAGATGAGCTTAGGAGTTCTTCCTAGATGGACTTTATGTATTATGCGTACATATAAAATAAACTTCAATTAAATTATATAATATCCCCATTTACTTTTAATATTTAGAATGACTTATTATGAATAATATCTATTATCTTAAGTACATAATTTTAAAACAACATTTTTTTAATGATAAGCCTATCTTTGATATTTTTCTTCTTTAAAGAATATAATTTGATAATATAATAAAGGGTAATTGCATTGGGTAGCAAAACTATTTTATATATTTCAAAATATGTTACCAACTTTTAAAATTTTCAAATATAGCAAAGAATTCTGATTTTGTCATTTTTTATTATTCCAACATTACCCTTTTTCAGATCTCGTACAAGGGATACATGGTGGGTGAAGCCTTCAACAACAAGAACACTCCCAAAGTCTTGTACCAGTCAAAGGGCAACGACATATCGAAGACGGTGGCCCTAAAATTCCAAGCGGAGTCCACGAGGACAGACATTATGTTCTCGAGAGTGGAAGAGAAGTTCAAATTGGGGAAACTGTAGCGTTTTTCGTCTGTGAAAATCAACAGCGATAGGACGAGGAAGGGGAATTGGAGGAGGAGATTTTTAAATACAAGAGGCGACAGCCTCGTGGGGGAGGAGGAAATAGTGGATAATGAGTCGATAGTGGAGGGATTGATGGCGTTGAAGAGAAGCTTGGATGACCAACAGCAGATGGTGGGGAATTTGATAGAGTTTTTGGAAGGGGAGAAAGGTGGGGAGATGAACAGAAAGGAGTAGATGGGGAGGTTGATTTAGAAGATGACCGAGGAATTGGAGAATGAGATGAACATGAACTTTGAATTGGAGATGAAATGGGAATTTATGGCTTCAGATTTCTCCTACATATAATCTGCAACGCCATTGACAACTGCTCTATTTCTCTGGTTTTTTTTATTCCTGTTTCTTTGACTTTTACAGCATAGAATTTGAAATTTGATATATATTTGATTTACCACTAATATATATATGATATATACATGGTATACTTCTAATTTACCATTGATATACCTCTAATATAACTATGATATCTACTGATATAACTATGATATTTGTGTGTTGATATAATGTTAATATATCTCCATAACTTTTTTTTTCAAATGAAAACAAAGGTGCAAACAAAGAAAATAAAATCTAAAATACTGATATACAACTATATATCAAATATACATCATATCTATATATGTAATAAATCAATGATAAATCACTATGATATCAACAAATTATTAACAAATTGATAAAGATATGATTAAATTCAAAATACTTTACATAGTTAAAAAACAAAAACAAAAAAACTTAGTGCCACACCATTGAAAAAATTAGTAGATAGATTAGTAGTATATCAAAATATATATCAAATGTAATATATTTGAAAATCATTGATATATCAGTGATATATAAATGGTAGACCAATGGTGCATAATATAATCATATCATAAGTATATATCAATACAAAGTTATCATATTTATATAAGTAGATATCATATTTAAGGTATATCAATGGTAAATCAAAGGTATATCAAGCAAATATAAAAGATATATGAGTGGTAAAATCAATGGTAAATCATATAATCATATACTTTATATTAGTAGATATCATAGTTATATCAATGATATATCAATTGTATATCAATTGTATATCAGTGGTATATCAATTGTATATCAATTGTATATCAGTGGTATATCAGACATATATCAACTGTATATCAATAGTAAATCAACAAATGGTAAATCATATAATGATATAAAAAGTTATATCAGTAGATATCATAGTTATATTAGTGGTATATCAGTTATATATCAGTGGTACATCGATGGTATATGAGGTATTGTTGGGACTTTCTCTACCTTTAAAAAGATTAGAGACTCGTGCCAACGCACATGGTCACAAGTAATACTCGGAAGTAATCCAAGGTCGAATCCTCAGGGACTTGTTGCTTTTCAAAACAGTTTTTAAGAAGTGAATGGTTCAAATATGCAATTGTGATTTAGGAAGAAAAATGTGATGAAATGTTGTTGTTTGGGGTTTTAACTATCAAGCAATTTAATAAAACTCAACCTCCTTCTCTCCAACCTTAGTTTTGATGCAAAAATATGGAAAGCACACTATGTTGGGAAAATGCACCAGGTGCAATTCTTGGCTTTTCTTGGGATTTGAGTTCTACTCTTTCACTATCGTTTTTAGTTGCTGCAGAGGCTATGGTAACCTACAATCATATTCGTATGTGTGATTACAATCCTAGAGAATATCTACCAACTCATTTGCATTATGGGTCAGAGGGTCTATGCCTAGGACCATATTTTATGCGCTTATTCCTAAGTCACATCCAATATTGGTTTCCTATTATTTTATCTAACTCATCTTTCCCAAGGTTGGGCTTTGGTGTATAAATCAAGTTCCCACTGGCCAAATGGAAAAAAGACGTTAAGAGAAGTTTTTAGAAACCAACCCAAAAAAGTGTCAGGCGCAATCTGGCCAAAATCTCGAGCGTGTTGAAAATCAAATCATTTGACTAAGGCATTCCACAAGGAGGTTGATAACTAATTTAAAACATGATTACATGAAAGTAAATGTACGAAAACATAAAGAAAGTATTTTTCATTGAATTTAAATGAATAAATAAGTCGTACAATGAGTTCTAGCTTGACCCTCTTCTCTCTCGAGCGTGAGGGGAGTCGAAACTCGCTAAAGAACTTTAAAAGAACAGAATGAACAAAGAACGGAAGTAAGAACTTGAATTAAAGGCAATACAAAAGGTAAAAGCGTGAAAAACAAGGAAATGAACAACTAGAACATAAACATAAACCCTAAAAACGTATTCTACAACTAGAGAGCATCTAAAGAAGTTGAAATGAAACTTGGAAGGGATGATTTACTGATGGAGGGATGACTTCCTTTTATAGCACCATAGGTTGGTTGAAACTCCCCTCCATTTTAGGTGGAAAATGGTTGAGATTCACCTAACCACCTCACTTGAACTTGGACTTACGGTTTTGAACATGTGGGAAATATTCTCCTTGCCCTTCATTAATCAAAACGTGCGTTTTGACATTTTGTCCTCCAAAAATGTGTCGGGCGCAATTATGCAAAAACAGAATTATGTTATTTTCTTCCAACTTTGACCGCATTTATCTCATATTTTTTCTAAAGTACCATAGTTTGACTTTTATGCAGAAATAATCTATGCATGTTCTACTTTAAGAATATGTGATCCCTTTTGGCAAATAATAATGGGAAAGGGGTCAAAAACGTGGTCAAACAGGGCTACCAACACATGTTTCTGCAATAAAAAGTCAACCTTAACAGGTATATCAAGTATATATCATTGGTAAATCTCGATTATCATATCACGAGTTATATCAGAAGTAAATAAGTTGTATATGAGGTGGTACATCAACGGTATATTAAATGTAAATCAAATATACATCAGATATATATTAGTGTTATATCAATAGTAAATCAATAAATGGTAAATCGTATAATCATATATAAGAAGTTATATCAGTAGATATCATTAGTTATATCAATGGTATATTAGTTGTATATCAGTGGGATATCAATATTATATCAAAGGTATATCAAGTATATCAGTGGGAAATTGAATTCAACATCCTACAAGACTGGGCTATTGGGCCTCCGTGTTTTTGGGCTAATTAAGGGTAAATTTGAGATTTTCCAAGTTGGGCCTCTGTGTTTTTTAAAGAACATGCTATATTTGAAAAATCCAAATGTAGATGCTAATTTTATTATTTTACCTAATATTTTTGCCATTATTGCAAGAGACCTATAATAAATGAATTTCATCTTATATAATTATATTTTTTCAAAATATTAAAGTTGAAAATGAAATTATATTCAATATTAATTACTTTTAAAAGGTCTTATATTAATATGAATTCTACTAACATACAAAAATTAATACATATAAGTAATTAATATAAAAAAACTTAAAATATTAAATTAATTTTAAGAAAATATATTATATAAATGCAAATTATATTAAATTAATGTATAAATTATATAAATATTCGTAAGGGCGTTTTTGAAACATTATATAAATTTAGAACATTCCCATGAATAAATCCATACAAAACAAACGTGTCTATCCAAATATCTTCGGACATCCTTGTATATTTTCCTACGAAACAAACATGGTCATCTAGACATCTATAATTCCGAACATATGAAATTTCAGGCATCTGAAGATGTCGGGTTTCAAAATTGTACAAGAATGAACAAATTGACTATGGTTTCCTCATATATTTATGAAACAAAACAAAGGTATTTATAACCTACTGTATGCACATGAGTTACACATCTGCTATACCAGAATACCAGAAATTAAAAAAAAAAAAGAATTTACACAACTAAACTTCAATGAGCAGCCTTAACACCTCAACAAACCAATGGTCAATGTAGAATGAACATTGAGTTTGAGTTTGAGAGGAAGAAATCTAGCAGTTGACAAAGGCTTGGTGAAGACTTCAACAAGTTGTGCTGAAGCTGGAAGATGACTAACTCGGAGCTGTTTATGAAGGACGAGATCACAGACAAAGTAAATGTCGATCTCAACGTGTTTAGTGATAACTCTCCAAAAGAGAGTTATTTAGACAAGAAATTTAATATAATTTAGCTAAGGATGGCCACAAGAACACCCATTATAAACTAAGTGTTGCCTGAAATGATTCAATATTTGTCATTCTTCTTAGCTTTGCGATTTTTGTTACAAGTTCTAATTTTGGGTTCTTTGTTGCAGCATCAACTATGCTACAACATCGCAACCAGAAAAAGTATAGAAAAGCAACAGTCTGACAGTGACAGTGACAGAGCTATAAAAAGGGGAATTACCGCAGTAAATGAAGAATCACCTTGAAGTGAGAGTTAGGGGCCCACAAATGTTGTTTGTTGCCCTAAAAATAAAAGGGTATAAAAGCAACATTAAAGCAAGCCTCCAAACACACTTTTTACATCAATCATCCCTCACTTTAAGAAATCCTCCCAATAAGTCAGTTTGAGAAAGGCAAGAAGAAGGTAGAGTTCCAAAGCTGTTGCTGAAGTAGAGGAAAGAGAGAGAGACCCACAAGAAGCTGAACCTTTAGCTCCTCTGTTTCACTCTTGCGTCCATTTTCTCCTTGTATCACTTCATTGTTTTCTTTTTTTGATTTTTCCCCATGACTATGCATAGCTAAGCTTATTTGTAAGGGGGAAAAGTTGTGACTCTTTTCTTAAGCTATATACTGTGTTGTTGGTGTTAATGATGAATGGGTATTGAGTTGTTGTTATGCTTAACTTTATTTCGACATGCTTGATCACCATTGTTGAAATATCTCTTTGTTAACTCTTGGGAAAGTGTAATGAGGAGTGATAACCTTCAACTCGTGCTGGATTCTGCTTGTGTTAGAGAGTGATTGCTTAGGAATAGGGCTCACTTAGCATGGCTATAAATTGTTTTTAAATGTTGTGTAAGTTTGTCAATAAACCCTAACAGCAGAAAATCGTGGAAACCTGGAAAAGCTCCATGTCTGTTTGCCCTGTACTCACATTGTTAATGTTACAACATTATTTAAGCAACCAAGAAAAAGTCACATTCAACCTTCCCCCTCACCCTTTTAAAAAAAAGTTAGTTAACCATATTCACTGATTTCCATTTCGTTAGAGGCTAATTGAACTCAATCTTGGTGTGGATTTACAATAGTCATTGTGTAGAATAGTTCTTTTGTTTATACAAAAATCTTTTTACTTGCGTTGCCCAAAATTTGTTTGCATTTATGTTTTAGCTTTCTTGAGGTATTGTTAAAGTGTGTAGTGAACATTCCCTGTGGATTCGAACTTTTTATTACTTGCTATAACGAGAGTGTACACTTGCACATTTAGGAATATATTTTCATCCAATAAGTTTTTGGCATCGTTGTCGGGGAATTGTTTAAACTGTACACTTTATATATTTGCTCGAGAAAGTCTGTGCTATAAGGATTTCTTTTAATCACTGTGTGGTGGGTTCAGTAGGTGAATGCATGATCTGCAAAGGCTAGAGTATCTACTTGACAACGAGATTGAACGTACATTTCATAGGAGAATAAGAGAGACAGCAAGTAAAAGCTAACCCAATGGATCAATTACCAAGGCTCCCCGATCCAGTGGTTAAAGGAATTAACGAGGGAGAAATGGTTGCACCAGCAACTGCTCCTCCTTTTAACGCCATTCTGTTGGCAGATGATGGAGAAAAGGCCATCACGGCCTATGCCGCACCAGCACTTCATGGGTTTCATCGAGTTATAGCAAGTCCAGAGATAAAAGCTGAGAGGTTTGAATTAAAATCGTTTATGTTCTAGATGCTCCAATCTGTGGGGCAATTCTTTGGAAATCCATCTGAGGACCCTCATCTGCACTTGAGGTATTTTCTGGAAGTAAGTGACTCATTCAAAATGCAAGGAGTGTCCAAGGAAGCATTGCGTCTGAAACTGTTTTCATACTCGCTAAGGGACAAGGCAAGAGACTGGTTGAACTCTATGCCAGCTGAGTCCATTATTACATCTTGGAATGATCTCGCTGAGAAGTTTTTAAGGAAATACTTTCCCCCAAGCAAGAATGCCAAGTATCAAGGGGACATTAATAATTTTCAGCAGAGGCACGGTGAATCTGTGGGTGAATCGTGGGAAAGGTTCAAGGAATTGTTAAGGAGATGCCCCCACCACAGTTTGCCAAGGTGTATTCAGATAGAGACCTACAACGGGCTGAGTGAAGCAACACGTCTGGTAGTTGATTGGTCCAATTCAAATGCCAAAAATAATATGTGACATTATTTAATTGACATCAATTTAATGACATATAATTTTGTCATTATAATTATGTGGCAATTTGTGATTCGTCAAAATTCATCAGTCAACATACCTGTTTTAGTAAATTTGAAATTTGATAAAGGGACATAATGATAAAAAAAATATTTTTAATGAGATTGTAGCATTTTAATAGATTATAGATTATAAATTATTTTTATTAGATTAAAGTATATGTAAATTCACTTGACTATGGAATATGATTATAAATAAATGAAACTTGTTCTTAATTGACTTGTAATAGTGCCAAAGCCAGCATAGTGAGTTGGATTCACAACCCCACATGTTGTACTAAAAAAACTCATTTGTAATGACATCATTTGTAATTAATTGTGAGATGGTTGAGTTTGTCTTTTATTCTTCTTCCTAAAAAAAGCAACAAAAAAAAATTCTTGTAATTAATATACCATTTTAAGGAGTGGTATAATTTTTAAATTGATATTAACTAAACATATTCAGACTTGAAAATTTAGTTAGAAAATAAATCGTGTTTTAAAAATTCTTTATATAAGAATTAATAAATAAATAAACTCTCGTATACTACTACAACAATAAATATAACAAGATATTCTTTTATTTTTTATTTTTGGGACTTGCAATGATTATACATGAAAAATCAACCACTCCATATTAGCTTATGAGTATCTCAGCCTTTCAATTGGAGTGGGCAAGAAGAGGSGATGAATTGCCTCAAATAGTATATGGCTTGGGCAATGCCATGTCTTTAACCAAACCACATAGTAAAGTGTTGTCTGGAATGTTGTATTCATCTCTGAGTGAKCGAGCTGGAGAAAGAACGCTGAAGTAGAGTTGTTGTCCCAAATAACGATTTTCTGTCAAYTCAGACCTCAAGTTCCACATTCCAGCATTATCTAATGTAAGAAGAACGGCTGCCCACGACTTGGGAAAAACTTGGATTGTATGCCTGCTCACAGCGTCCAAAAGATTGTAGTTCTTTCGTTTTTCTGGAGCCCATTTCCCAGGTTCAATGCTGTGTAATGTTGATAAAGAGTAAATTAGTCATATATAAACATTATTGATTATTTCTAATTGATGATACTTACGCAACAGCGAAGAAGGAGTAGCCATTCAAATGCCACGATTGAAGGCTTTTCTCATGGTTCTCAAATACGATCTCTACGAAGTTTCGGAAAGTTGCATTAACAACATTAGGAGCAACAGTCACGGTGTTTGCACCTTCTGCTSGTCCGTCGTCRGAAATGGTATCGTACTTGAAGACCTTGTCARCGATTCCAAAGTACTCYGCGAGCTTCAATGGAGTTTCAGGGTCAATATGAGAGACACCATTGATGGCATATCGCARCTTACCATCCACCTTAGTGGCTGAATTGATTATCTTGATCGTGCGGGTAATATTGATGGAACCGTARTGGTACGAGCCTTGGGGATTAGGCCTAGCAGCACTAGCGGTAAGGTTCCAACGGAAGGTACGRAATTGATTGAGSGACCAAGCCCAACCYRYAGGTGCCTCGGGGATTTCAGGCGAGGCGGGGCCTTTGCCATTGGTATATCGAATGATGCCTTTRCCGACAAGAACATTCTTAGTRAATCGMGTGGATGCAATCAAGTAATAGTCCTTGGGCTCTTGGTTGGCTGTGACKAGCACCGAAAAGCATTGTCCCACATGGATGTCAAGTGATTGGTAATCGTTCTGGACGACATGAGAGCCCTCCATCTCTACCAACTTCATGGTGTGGCCTTGGAATCTAATGTTAAGAGATGTCTTCAGTCCAATGTTGCAAACTCGGTACTTGTAAGTCTTCTCAGGCTTCATGGTAAASAGCGGCTCATCGGTTCCATCACCCTTTGCATTCTTCCCATTAATGAGGACACCGTCRGGCCTAGCRAGGGAGCGTCCGCTATCCAAGAAATTCTTAAGAGMRGAGTGGCTCTTGGTGTACCAGTCACCAGCAAGGACAGTGTAATCATCTTCAGGGTCAGCATAAGGGACAGGAATRAGTAAACGGCTATTCACACGRAGGCCTCCAAAGCCTCCCSCTGCCCTGTGCATGGCAGTTGATGGATAGTAAAAGAAGCTTCCAATTTGGTCCTTAACTTGGAAATGGTAGGTGTAGTTTGTCCCCGGTGGGATTGGGCAATTGGTTCCAAGTAGTCCATCTTGCCACGAATTTTTGCGGTGTTGAATACCGCTCCTGCAAGTCCAATTCCATTTGATTTTATTTTTTTGTAYTGAGCCATTGAATGAAGARGAAAGAGTTATATATGCGTGCATATGTAAATATAAAKATAATTACTGTACCAATGTAGAAGGAAGGGTTCGTCGAGGTTGTTGAAGACATTAATGACTATGTTATTGTTGGATGTGGAGTTGATATTGGGTCCGGGGAATTGGCCGTTRATGAGAATGCCTTGTTGGGKAACGCCCAAGGGAGWGATGGTGCCATAGGTGACATTCCACGTGAAGAAGAAATAAGGGTCCTCACCCCGGACCGTTGACATTGCTGCAGCCGAGAGGCATAGCAGCACGGTAAATATCAACCCACCCATCTATATCTCCCCGTTTTTTCTGTTCTGATTTTTTTTGTTTTCTTTTCCAAATCACCGCTCTTTTTCTCGAACTGGCTATGTATCCCAAAATCAAGAAGATGGGTTGTTGTCCCGTTCCCTGATGCTTACCCTTCCAATCCTKCATTTATATACAAGTTAAGGTCAATTTCTCAACCATTGAAACTACGAGTTTTTTTTTTTCTAATTTCTCCTTTTTTCTAGCATTGGGTATTTCCCTCCCTCTCGTTTCTGAGAGTGGTTCCCGCGGCATCGCTCTCCAAAAAAATATTTACTTAAATTAGAGGTGGTCTCTCCAAAATATGTGGAGTCAGAAACGTGTGCAAAATATTATTTACTATAGTGGGTCTTGACTTAAAAAGCTCATTATTTTAATCTTCTAGAAAATAATTACGTAGATAGATCGATTTGTAGCTTTGTTTTTTTTTCTTTTTTTTTAATACGACCGGCCCAATGATGTAGTGTGACCTAGAATCAAGTTGTAGTAATATATCAATGGTGTTTTAATATGAGTTCAACATCACTAATATATCATACCATAGTGAACTTTTGAAAAAATTAATTAAACAACAGTAAAGTTTGTGAAGCTTGTATTCTAATTTTAAGCTTCATACAGAGGTGCATCAAAATTTGGTCCTAAGTAATAGGGAATGAGTTAATTAAAAGAGAATGAGTTTCAATCTCATGGCTACCTGAGTTCCAATCTCATGGCTACCTACTTTAGGAATTACTAATTCTCATGTGTTTCCGGACACCAAATATTGTATGGTCAGGCGGTTGCTTCTTGAAGATTAGCCGAGGTGTGTGTAAGTTGGCCCGTACACTCACAAATATAAAAGAAAAAAAAATTGGTCCTAAGTATATATATTGAAGAAATAAAAACAATAAATTTCGCACCATAATTGACTAGAGCTAAAAAAAAATCGATGGCCACCTTAAGTACCATATAAATTAATGAATTATTTTCTCTGAGTATTCCTAAAATATCATGGATGGAGTCCTTGAAACTAACACATTGCAGCTGTGAACAAGAAATACTTGTACACAAATTTTGTTGGTCACAAAAAGTATAACTCATAGTTGTGAAATATATTGGCTGATAAACAAAATAATAGAATACCTTGAAACTTCAAGAAAGCCAAAAGAAAACAAGGACATGTATATATTCTCTCTTATAGGAAACAAAATTCATTGATAATATATATATATATATAATACAAAAAGGTTGAATTCAACCAACAACAAGAAACAATATAATGTAGTGATAGATAAATCTAATTCTTGAATTTACTTGGATGCGCACCAATGAATAACATAAAATTAACAACTATATAGGACCAAAGCAATAAGGAATCTTTTATATTGTTACCATAAATCTACTGACCATCAAATGTTCAGGTTCCGAAACAAAAGTTAACTACATCATTTGCTAGTCGAGCAACTTGTGACATATTTAGTGCACCAAATAGTTCCCTCCAATAATTTTCTAACCCATGGCAAGGCTTTTTTCACCGATATATTCCTTCTCCCAAGTCACAGATGAGACCTCACATAGGATTGCCATTGATATATTGATACAATTATCTTAGTGAGGGGGCACATTTCATGTAAATATAACGGGAAATGATCAATTTTAACTATGAAATTGGCGATATACATTCTTACACAAAAAAACTTGGCAATATATGTATCAATTCTTACCCTAAACTTTCAATTTCATCATAATGCACTTTAAACTTACATAAGTATTAGCAACCTTCCACTTAAACTTTAAAAATTGTGCAATCTTTCCCCTTTAATAGATAGAAAAATTATTGATACGAGTATTCTCATATGTGCCAAACAAATTTTGAAATATATATTTTTATATGAAATTGATAAGATTTATACAAAAATGACAACGTATCTGTATTCTTCTTTTTTTCTTTTTCTTTTTTTTGTTTTTAAGTTTTAGTAGAGATATTTAATCTAATGATTGATTTTGAGCCTAACTCAATTTAATAAAAGTTTGATGTCTATTAAATTATGAGTTTTTTTTTTTTTAGTTTTTACCTTATTTATAATTGATAGGTCAATTAGCCAAAATTGAAAATTGATACCAATGGCTCAATTTAAGGGTAAAATAATTTTAGATCTATTTAATATTAACATTTAAATGAAGCAATATTGAAAATTAAACTATAACAAATTATTACGGTATGAATATGATACTCGTTTATTTCATATAAATAGTAAAGAAAATATTGTAAAAACAAATACTAAAAAAATGCTAAAACAAATGCTAAAAATTGCGGCCTTATATTATGTAAGTTTAAAAGATATTTAGAGAGGTTTTTTTAATAAAATTAAATTTATTTTCGTAAAACTATTGTAAAGGAAAAACTAAAACTAAAATAAAATCCATCGCCTGAATGAAGACGGGATGGTAAAAAGTGAAAAAAGTATATATATTAAGAATTAAACAAAAAACAAAAAAACTATAGCTAGACAGCACAAGGGAACGAGAGAGCCAACAGAGCAACTTTTCTTATTTAAATATCTTAAGTACCATTATATTTATTTAACATTAATTCATGGGAGGCACGTGCCCCTTGTCCCTTCCTGTTCCTGCATCCGCCCATGTTTTTCAGATTTTTTTCTGACTTTCGTGACTTTTTTTTACCGTCACAACAAATTGGAAGAGAACACGTTCTTCTAAACGTTAAAAAACGCTATGAAAGAGACGTATTTTTCTGCAGGAAAATGAGTTTTATGGATTCATGACTTTTCATGTGCTTTTTAAATTTTACAAAAAGCAAGAAAACTACATTTTCGTAATGTTTTTTAAACTTCGAAAATGTGAGGCACATGTTAAAAGACGGAGTTTTTCGAATTTGTTTGTTTTTCATGACTTTTTTTAACTGTCATGAAAAGTTGGAAAAAATAAACTTTTTGAAATGGTGGTGCACGTTTCTTCTTAGAAGAGATAGAGTTTTCTGGATTTTTGGCTTTTCGTGACGTTTTTATAATCGTCATGAAAAGTTGAAAAATTGTTTTGTTCTGACGTCTAAGCGTCACAAAATGGTCGAGCGAGTTTTTTGACAGGAAAACATGAATACTTACAAATTTGCCGTCATTTGTCACATTTTTTAAACGTCACTGTTCACACGAAATTTTCGGAGAAATTATATTTTGTGGAGTTGAACTTTTATTTGTAGTATGTGTTGTATAGTAGATTCAATATCTAATTTTTATCATCTGATTCCTTCTCTCGAATTTGAAGTGAAGATTGGGATGCGATTCAGATGTTTGTTCTTGAATTCAGATCGAAGTTTTATGTTCTTCGAAAGTCTTTAAGTCTTCAAAATCTTCAACTCTTTAGAGAGTCTTCAATTTTGTGTGAATTCTCTCAATTATGAAATTCTTAACCTTGAAAATGAATGAGATCCCCTCTATTTATAGAGGTTTCTATAGGCTTTGGTGGGCCATTGGGTTTGAATAATTTTGGGCCTAGCCCAATTCATTAAATAGATTATTTAAATTTAAATATTAATCCACTTTATTTCATGGTAAATTGGGTTTTGGGCCAAATTTGTGAACCAAATCATTCCAAGCTCAATACTCATATGACCCAATTACATATTTTAATTGTCAAATTATCTTTAATTTTAATTTATGGTTAATATATAATTAATCCCTAAATAAAATAAATAATGACGTGGCCGTTTATGATTGACCCAAAATTTATGATTCTACAAATGCCCCTTTTCGAAATTTATGCCAAATATAATTGTGGCTGAATTTCGAAAATATTGTGCAATCAAAAAGATGAATTTAAGTCATAATTTTGAAAAAATATTCATCGTGAACCAAGATAACGTTGTAGGTTCAATTAACAATAAGTTTGCACAGACATCTGAAATTTATCCATTGAAATTTAAATTATCTTTAGAAGTTTTTTTTTAACTTTTAATTTAATTTAAAAGTCAAAATATGATTCAAATTCAAATTTGGGATGAATTTGAAAATTTGGAATTTATCCAACTTTAAATTGAACGTTGGATTTTAGTTAAAATTTGAATTTTGGCTCAAATTCAAAAATATGGAATTTATCCAACCCAATTTAGAAGTCGGAATATAATTCAGGATTTATGGTTCAAATTTGAATTTTGGATCAAATTTGAAAACATGTAATTTATCCAACCCAATTTAAAAGTCGGAATATAATTCAAATTCAAATTTGGGATGAATTCAAAAAATTTTGAATTTATCTAACTTTAAATTAAACGCTGGATTTATAGTTCAAATTTGAAAATATAGAATTTATCCAACCCAATTTAAAAGTTGGAAAATAATTCGAATTCAAATTTGGGATGAATTCAAAATTTTTGAATTTATCCAACTTTAAATTAAACGTTGGATTTATGGTTCAAATTTGAATTTTGGATCAAATTTGAAAACAGGAAATATATCCAACGTAATTTAAAAGTTGGAATATAATTCAAATTTTGAATAAATTTGAAAAGGTTTTAAATTTGATATCTAATCAAATTTAGAATTTGAATTTGAATTTGAATAAATAATCCTACTTGGGAGCTGATTTGAGTTAAAAATTCCACCAGATTTCAATTTTGAATTTGAATAGAAATCCTATCTGAGTTTGGATTTGATTTGAGTCAACTTAAGAATCCAACAAATTTCCAACCATCATTTGAAAAATGAATCATATTTGAGTTGGGATTTGATTTGGGTCAAATTTAAATTAAGAATCCAATCAAGTTTCCAACCCTAATTTCAAAAAGGAATCATATTTGAGTTGGATTTGATTTGGGTCAAATTTAAATTAAGAATCCAATCAAATTTCCAACCATAATTTGAAAAATGAATCATATTTGAGTTAGGATTTGATTTATTATTCTGGTTAAACCCCACAGTTTTGCCTATAAATTGAGCCTTCAGGTAGGAGCACACCAGAGGTCCAATGAAAAAGGTTGGCTTCAAAATTTCTTCTTTTTTTTTTCCTTAAATTATTCGCTTTTACTATTCACATTCTTCCCTTCTTTATGCAGCTTTGGATTATCATCGAGGTTACCCTCATCTGTTCGTCCATCTTATTTCCATCGACAAAGAGTAAGAAATTTATCCTTACTATTTATGCGAATTTTTCAATCCTTAAACACTTGTCGAATTATTATTTTTTTTTTAACTTTTCCGTGCGTAGAGCTTTCAATTTTTTTTTTAAATTAACATCTCCCATGGAGGATTTTCAAAAATATATATTTTTTAAATAACACCTACATACTATCTACAACGAGTTTTCAAAAAAAAAAAAACTAATTTT
>NW_019104592.1:32633-44557 GCF_001995035.1 Momordica charantia
AAGGATCAAGTCATAACGTAGTTCAGTTACAAGATTTTTTTTTTTTGGGTCATTCACCTCTTAAACTCATGCGGGCCAGGAGTATCATGCAATTTAGACTCTTACGATGATGAGTGTTATATTTCAAATGCTCTCATTTTCATCACAACTTCCATATCCTCCATTTTTAGGATTGGTTGAGATAAAGAGCTTTTGTTTTACTTTTAAGGAACCCTCTCTATTTATGAGAAGGGAGAATTTTCTTTTCATACGTGAAGGAACAATGCTGTGAACTTTCTTGTCGTCATTCACTTCATTAAATGATTTTGCTTCCACGCTCTTCATCATTCTTTCATATTGATCGTTTGACACTTCGAGACGGTCAAAAACATATTTCATAGATTGATTTTTCTTTGACGTGGAGATGATTAGCCTTTAAAAGACTGAAGATCGAGTGGGGATCGATGTAGCATATTGACTTTCTTCTTTTGCAGTGGCCATACTCATCCTCTGAAAGACTGAAGGTCGAGTAGTTGAAGGCTTGATGTGATCGAAGATAGAAGTCCTTTGCTCAGTTATTTTATAGTTGTCAACTTCTTCCACATTTATGTATTGTGAACTTGCAAGATTTTCTTTCTTCTTTTTGATATAGAAGAATTTTTTTGGAAGTTTTAAGGTCGCCGATATCTGGTGTCGAAATGAGTCTTTATTTTTTTCCTCTCTGATTTGGGCTTCCTTGAATCCTTCCTTCATTGGTGTTCATGCTCTTTGTTGAGCATAGATGACTTCTTTTGAGCAAAACTTTGTTTTTGTTTCTTCCAACGAGTCACAATAGCCCAGTTTTCCTCTCCCTGATTGACGGATTTGACAACATCTTTAATGGCATTTCTTGAAGTCTTCCGTTGAGAGTGAACATATATAGACTTCAACGTTCCAAATTGGATCAAGTCTATCCCTTTATTGTAGAATAGACTTTGAGGTGTTTTGCTGCCTATATTTGTTGTTACTACAGCATGATTTGATTGAACTATTTCATTGAAATCTAGCTCGATCTTTCTTTCTCGAGCTAAATTTAGGATACGCTATTTTAGGACAAAACACTTTTCCACTGGATGATTGATAACTCGGTGGTACTTGCAATATTTGGGATCATCAACTTTACTTATTTCTTCTAGTCGTATACACTCAGGAAGTACAATCAATCGTGTTTCCAGTAGTTGTTCCAACATATAAGGGATATCATAATCAGGAAAATGATAAACTTTTTCTTGTCTTTCCTTTAAGCTTAGCCATCTTTTCCTATTTCCTTTTTGCTTCTCAATTCTCTTTCCTTTTATTTTTGAAAACAACTTGGGAGAGATTGTGTTTACACCAAAAGACTCATTTGAAGTTTTCTCAACACTTTTGCTTTCTTTCTCTAAGTCCAGCACTAAAGAATCATTACTTCCTCGATTAGCAATGCTTAGCTCCATATCGTGAGCACGAGTTTCTAGCTCTTCAAAGGTGCGAGGTTTTATACCTTGAAGGATGTAAAAAAGTTCACAATACATACCTTGAGTGCATAATTCGATAGCGGATAGTTCAGTAAGCCTATCTTTGCAATAAAGACTTAGAGCTCTCCATCGGTTGATATATTCAACAATCGGTTTGCCTTTTCTTTGTTTAGAGTTCGTGAGCTCAATCATGCTGACGGTTCTCTTTGTACTGTAAAAGCGATTTAAGAATTCTCTTTCGAGCTATTCCCAACTCTCGATCGTTTCAAGCTCAAGATCAGTATACCAATCAAAGGTGTTTCCCTTTAACGTTCGAATGAACTGCTTGACCAATTGATCGCCTCTTGTACTAGCATTCTCACAAGTTTCGACGAAGTGAGCAATATGTTGTTTGGGATTGCCCTTCCCATCGAAATGCTGGAATTTTGGAGGTTGGTATCCAGCAGGCATTCTCAGATCATTAATCCTCTTAGTATATGGCTTAGAATACAAGAGGGAGCTTTGAGAAGGTCCGTCGTATCACGCTCTGATCGTGTTCGTGATCATATCTCGAAGCTGCTGAACAGACAGCGAAGCGATCGAAGTGGAATATTACGATTGATTTTCTTGAGCGATAGTCTTTCCCTTGTCATTTATCTTATAGCAAATGTTTGACTCGACTTAGCAACATCTTTGTTTTCAATCTGATTCTTCAAGGAAGCGATTTCATAATCTCTTTCTTCCACTGTCTTCATCAATCCAGCGAGCTTCTTTCCATTTCGGCCATTTTTTCATCCATAGTGCTTGCATCAGTCATCATAACAGAGACAATGTCAGGATTAAGATCAAATAAGAGGTTATGATTAACAAGAAACTCATTTTCAATAGATGTTTTTTGCAGCATCATTACTTTGTTTGCAACAATAGGAGGAGTTTGATGTTCCCGTAGTTGGAATTCATCAGAGCAACTTTGTTCTCTCTTTCACAGGAAAGGAAGAGCTGAATTGATGTATTTTTTTATTAGATTTGTATCCATCGGGACTGACGGGGCTCAAACCCGCAGCTTCCGCCTTGACAGGGCGGTGCTCTGACCAATTGAACTACAATCCCAGGGAAATAAAGTGTCCATAGGTGATATGACCCATACGAAGGTTACTCATGTAAGCAGCTGTTGTAGAAGCCTTTTTAAATTCCATTGATTTTCTTGAAAAAATTTAAATCTTGAGAAGGAGATGAGAGGTAGAGATTGTCCCACTGGGTGTGCCAATTTGTTCACACGAAATTTTCGGAGAAATTATATTTTGTGGAGTTGAATTTTTATATTTGTAGTATGTGTTGTATAGTGGATTCAATCTCTAATCTTTATCCTTTGATTCATTCTCTCAAACTTGATGTGAAGATTGAAATGCTTGTTCTTGAATTCAGATTGAAGTTCTATGTTTTTCAAAAGTCTTCAAGTCTTCAAAGTCTTCAAGTTGGTCTTCGAATCTTCAAGTCTTCAGAGAGTCTTCAATTTTGTGTGAATTCTCTCAATTATGAAATTCTGAACCTTGAAAATGAATGAGGTCCCCTCTATTTATAGAGGTTTCTATAGGCTTTGGTGGGCCATTGGGCTTGAATAATTTTGGGCCAAGCCCAATTCTTTAAATGAATTTATTTAAATTTAAATATTAATCCACTTTATTTCATGGTGAATTGGGTTTTGGGCCAAATTTGTGAACCAAACCATTCCAAGCCCAATACTCATATGACCCAATTACATATTTTAATTGTCAAATTATCTTTAATTTTAATTTTAGGTCAATATATAATTAATCCCTAAATAAAATAGATAATGACATGGCCGTTTATGATTGGCCCAAAATTTATGGTTCTACCGTCACAAAATGTCGAGCTGTGTTTTTACAAGAAAATCTTTCCTATGCTCACATGTTTTGTCAATTTATAATTTTTTTAAAACGTCACAAAAGTAAATATGTATTTTATATTTTCATTATTTTTTTAAAAAATGTTGTAAAATGTTGAGTTCATTTTTTGAGTGAGACAAGGGACATTTATAGATGCGGGATTTTTGGTACTTTATCATGGTTTTTTGTCGTCACGAAAAGTAATAAAAATTTAGGATTTCATGAAACTTAAAAAACATGGTGAAAGGTTTCACACTTGTGTGTTTTCGATTTTCAAAATACTATTTCTGTATTTAGATATTTTTTTTATTTTGTGAGTTTTTCTTGTGTTATGTGGTTATTACGAGATTTTGTTGGTTTGTTTAGCTTTAATCAATCTCCTATTCTGCCCCACCTCTTTTCAATGTAGATTATTTCAGCTTTTATTTAGTTTTAATTTTATTCTTGATCGTTTAGGTAAATTAAATTTAAGAATATTTTTGGAAAAAGATTTTGATTTAAATGTTAGTGCTCAAGTAATTGTAAATTTTATTTTCCCTTTTTGATTTTATCTATATATGTATCTAAATGGGCTATAGAGGAGAATATCTACCTCACCATTTTGCCTTCAAATTTTAATATATACCCTATTTACAATTCACATTTCTACGAGCCGTGATTGTTCATACAAGGTGTTCATTGAGAGAAATTAATATATAAATTAGTTGTGATTGTTTAACAAAACAATGCATCCATTTACGTATATGTGTGATTGCAAATTATTATAAAAGGAAAGAAAATTATGTATTTTTTTCTTCCGCTCAAAACTTATTTTCAAAATATATATGAAGATTTTGTTTTCGAAACTAATTTTAGTAGATGAATAGAAACATTATAGTCACGACAATTGGGTGAAGGAGAATTTTTGCATACCTATTTTGTCCTTAATATTTCAATAAATACCTATTGTGTCCTTCATACTTCTACGGGATGATATTGTTTGGATGAGGTATCTGTTGAGAGAAGCAGTGCGTCCACACACATATGGGTGTGATCGGTCTAGAGATGTGACTGTTCAATTAAACAATGAGTCTATTCCCTTACAAACTATTTATAAAAGGAAAGAAAACTAAGTAATATTTTTCTTATTTATTCTAATAAGATGGATAACAAAACCTTGTGAACCTTACAAAACAGCTTTCATGTCCCACAACACTCTCTGTAGTTTGCAATGAGAGGTTTGATATACTGAACTTCGTCTCAAGAAAGGGATTAGTACATTGATTGACCATTTGGAGATGATAATTACACAAAGAGATTCATTTTACAAAATTTACACTTTTATCTTAAAATACACTCTTTAAATATGAAACACATGCATTTTCCCAATAAACCATTTTTTATAGACATGTAATTATTATTAAGATATAGAAATTCAAAATGGAAAAATGGTTGATTTGGGGGTTTACATTTTAGATCCCTAAGTTTTTAGTTATCTTTTTCTCTTCTTCATTCGTCTTCTTTTTCTCTCGTTTGTCACCCTTGTTTCCAACAGGGTTGTCTCCTTGTCTTCTTAATGTGCTCCATTTTCTGTTGTTACTATCTCTCGTAGCCCGTTTCCGATTCACTCACTTTTCACCTTGTTTTCGGTAGCCCGTTTTCTGCCGCTTAAGCTTTAAAAATTCTAGGTTTGTTTTTTATTTCTGATTTTGGGGTATTTAAAAAGTATTCGATGGTAACGTCGTATATTTGATTATGCAGGTTATTTGCTTTATTTGTTAATTGTAGATGATATATAGTTCATATATAAGTTAGGGTAATTGTAGTGGGTAGCAAAAATATTTTATGTATTTCAAAAAAATGTCACCAACTTTCCAAAATTTCAAATATAGCAAAATATTTGAATTTTTATTTTCAAAATTTTTATTATTCCAATTTTACCCTTATGATATCTGATATACATCTAATGTATATCTATATCTGATATACATCCATTCTATATCTCATATACATTCGATGTATATCTGTATTTGATATACATCCAATATATATCTGATGTACATGTGATGTACCTCTGATATACTTCTGATATATATCTAATGTACCCCTGAATCTAGTCAATACTAAGGTATTCATTAAAATAGTTTAAACATGTGATCAAGCTAAACTTCCTCAATCCAAATCTTACAAAGTTCCCATTTAGTTTGAATATCAATGCATCTCGTGGGCTCTTTTCAGATATTCGACAAATTAGATGCACTAATAACAGTAGTGGGCATCTCTTAATATTAAATGACAGAAAGTGTCCAAATGGTCAACTGCTAATTAAGATTTCTATTTGGGTTGGTGTTAGCATCTTGAGAATATTATCTATTGATTCTAATTTTGAATATTGTTGCACTTTTGCACTAGAATACCATATTTCATTCTCCTGATAAAGTAAAATCAACATTATATCATATGTAAATCAGACTATCACATCAATAGTATATCAGACACTCATATTAATAATATATCAAACAGTCATTTCAGTAGTATATCAATCACTCATATCAGTAGTATATCAGACGTATATGAGACTATGACATCGGTAATATATCAGACGCTTATATCAGTAATATATCAAACACGAATATGAACAGTATATCAGACACTCATATAAATAATATATCATATATACATATAAGTAATATATCACACACTCATGTCAATATTGTAGTATATCACCTTTATATTAGACATACATATTGATATAAAACACTCATATCAAGTATATTTTAGATTATCACATCAGTAGCATATCAAACACTTATATCAGTGGTATATCAACCGCTTGTATAAATAGTATATCACATGTATATCAGATATACATATCTGTAGTATATCACATACTCATATTAGTAGTATATCACATTTATATCATACATACGTATTGATATGAAACACTTATATCAGACATATATGAGACTATAACATCAGTAGTATATCAGACACTTATAACATTAGTATATAAAACACGAATATCAGATCTAACAATAACAAGAATCGAATCACGCTCTGTAGGACTTGAACCTACGACATCGGGTAAAAGTATACTGCCTAATTCACTAATTCGTATATCAGATGGAAATCATAAGGAAATCAAAACGTAGGATTTTTCTGGGCTTATTTTTGGGTTTGTTGTGTTTGGGTTTGGGCTTACAGGACAATGTTGTCATTTAATATGTGGGCCTCGATTTTTTTTAAGTGCTATATTTGAAAAACCAAAATATTGTTGCTATTTTTCTTATTTTACTAATTTTTTTTTGTCATATCTCAAGTTGACCATATAAGTTATAATTTATAGTCATATATAGTTTATATTTTCATATAAGTGTATGTTATAATTACTATAGTTTATAGCCGGATATAGTTTATATATCCATATAAATGAAAATGTAGGCGGTAAACAGAAAGAATATATATTGTAGGTCGTCTCTTGGAGGAACAACTTGTAAATTTTTTTTCTTTCAAAATCTCCTTACCCTAAGATTTTCTTAATATTTTTTAAAATAAAAAATCAAATTAAATTTAACTAAAAAATATCTAACAAAATCTTAAAACAGACCAAAAAAATCTATTTTTTAACTATAAAAAAAAACCTAACAAAATCTAAAAAAAACAATATTATTAAAAAATCGATGTGCAATAAAAACAAACTTTAAATTAAGTTTAACTATGAAAAATCTAACAAAATCTTAACTAATTGTTATTAAACGTTTAAATTTAAATTAAATCTAGTTCTTATAAAATTAGATTAGATGGTGGTACCTAATTAGATTCTAGAGAAAGGGTCTACTTGTTCCATGGCGTTCTTTGCAACCCAATAATGTTAAGTCATCTATCTCCAACTCCACAATCACTCACAACTTATTTTACCTTTAGTGAAAATTCATTTTCTCTTATGACATTTAGACTTAGTTCTAAGTCTATAATAATTTAGCAGGTACCTCTGAAGAATACTCTAAGTGTTGCCAGCCGACCTCCTAGGTCGTCCTCCGTGCCTTGACAAATTTTTGCATCAACAATTATGAAGGAATTACATTATTAATAATATTTATGATCATAAATATATAATTTTAAAGCAATATTTTTTTACGACCAATATATTTTTCATAAATTATATGATTGTCTTTTTGGAAAATTATTGTAGTTGAAAATGAAATTTATATTAAGTTAATATGAATTAACTTGTTCTACAAAATAAAAATCTATTATATTAAATGAATTTATAAATTATATAAATATCTGTAAGGACATTTTTGAAACATTCTACAAATTTAACACATTTCCAATAAATCCTATCTTTATAAATTTTCTTACGAAACAAATATGTTATCTGAAGATGCCTAAATTTCAGGCATCTATATTCTCGAAAAACAAACGACCCCTACAGATACTTCCAGCAAAAAATACGGGTTGTTATAGTGGGTATCAGAGCGATGGTTTGAGGTCCTGTAGACTCTAGGATTCTTAAGTGTATTGTTAGTGCTAAAGTTGATGCCATAACATTAGGTTTGATAGTTTTGGAAGTTTGAGTTTTCGAGAGTGTTTGTTTTCTACGTGATGGTTACTCACTATACCATTATGATATAGTTATTTTATTTATCTTGTTTTTCATACCGCTAAGGATTGGTTGACATATGCTTTGTAGAACAATGCCACCACGAAGGGCTAATGATCGTAGGACTACAACTGTTGAGGAACCGCAAGATAATATCTCAGTTGTTCCACAAAACCTAAGAACTAATAGGAATGCTCCGGCCAATGATGGAGTCAATCGTGTGGTCGAACGGTTCAGAAAGCTCCATCCACCTTCTTTTGACGGTACAAGCACAGATCCAATTGTTGCTGAAGAATGGATCGAGGAAGTTGAGAAGGCTTTTGACTTTATGAAATGAAATGATCGTCAGAAAGTGGCTTGTGCTACTTACATGTTGAAAAGAGGAGCAAATAAATGGTGGAATATGACTCGTAGGACATGGAATGTTGCTGAAAATCCTATGGGTCGGGATAGGTTCAAGGAACTTTTCTTTGAGAAATTATTTCCCGACTGCTAGACAGAACAAGGAGGCAGAGTTTATCAAGTTAGAACAAGAAAGACTGCCCCTGATAGAGTATGAAAAGAAGTTCGAAGAGCTTTCTCACTACGCCCCTCATTTGATGGACACTGATTGGAGGAAAGCAAGACAATTTGAAAGAGGTTTGAGACCAGAATTAAGGAAGCATGTTGTTGCCTTCAGATTGATGACCTATGCCGAGGTGTTGCAAACAGCTCAGATCTTGTCACAGGATTTGGACAACACGAAGTCATTTTCCAAGGATGGTAGTTCAAAAAGAAAGTTCCATGGAGGACAGAATTCGAGTCAACCTCATAAGATGGTAGGCTCTAACAGTAGTGGACAACAGTCCGAGTGTAAGACATGTGGCAAGAACCATACTAGGACATGCTACAAAGCGACATGAGCCTGCTTTCGTTGTGGAAAAACAGGACACTTCATCAACAATTGTCCACTGAGCCAAAAAGCAGATGACTCGAAAGCACAAGAGAAGAAATCAAGTAAGAAAGGCAAAGTCTTTGCGATCACTAAGGAAGAGGCTAATGATGAGCTTAATGTTGTTTCAGGTACCATTCTCATAACTGGAAGTATTGCTTTTGTATTGATTGATTCTGGTTCTACAAATTCTTTCATATCGGCTACATTTGTTAGAAAGTTTAAGTTGGTACCTAGAGACTTGAGCTATATACTTAAGGTATCCACTCCTTCTGGTAACGTGCTAGATACTGATAAGGTAGTTAAATCCTGTCAATTGAGTATTGCTGATCGAAACTTGATTGCTGATTTGACAATTCTTTAGATGACTGATTTTGACGCAAGTTTGGGTATGGATTGGTTATCTGCAAATCACGCTAACATTATTTGCCATGAAAAAGAGGTCTTATTCTCCCCTCTAGATCAACCAAAGGTTCGTTTTAAGGGAGTAAAAGTATATCCTCTTCCAAAGATTATATCTGCACTTAAAGCATCTAAGCTAATTGAGAATGGTTGTTGGGGTTATCTAGCCAGTGTAGTTAACACGGAGATGACATGTAAGTCAATTGAAGAGTTACCTGTAGTTCGCGAGTTCACTGATGTTTTTCCAGAAGATTTTCCTAGTCTGCCCCCTGACAGAGAGATTGAATTCTCTATTGATTTGGTACCGGGAACTACACCATTATCCAAATCACCCTATAGAATGGCATCTGCCGAACTTCGAGAACTCAAGGAACAAATCCAAGAGTTGTTAGACAAAGGTTTTATTCATCCAAGTGTTTCTCCTTGGGATGCTCCAGTCCTTTTTGTTAAAAAGAAGGATGGATCTATTCGTCTGTGCATTGATTATAGGGAGTTCAACCGTGTGATTATAAAGAATAAATACTCACTCCCTCGGATTGAAGATTTATTTGACTAGCTTTAGGGTGCTAGTGTTTTCTCAAAGATTGATTTGAGGTCAGGCTATCACCAGTTGAAGATTAAAGCTTGTGACATCCAAAAGACTGCATTTAGAACACGTTATGGCCATTATGGGTTCTTGGTCATGCCTTTCGGATTGACTAATGCTCCAGCTGTCTTTATGGATTTGATGAATAGGGTATTCAATAATTTCTTGGATAAATTTGCCATTGTCTTCATTGAAAACATCTTAGTTTATTCCAAGACAAAGCTTGAGCATGAGTTGCATTTAAGACAAGTATTAGAGGTATTACGGGAGAAGAAACTCTATGCTAAATTTAAGAAGTGCGAGTTTTGGCTTAAGAGCATTGCCTTTCTAGGACGTGGTGTCCAAAAAGGGGATCTCAGTGGATCCAAGCAAAATTGAGGTCGTTATGAATTGGCCACGACCCAATTCGAAGTTTTCTTGGCTTGGTTGGCTATTATAGAAGGTTCGTGGAAGGTTTTTCTAAGATTTCATCTCCTTTGACTCAGCTAACAAGAAAGAATGCACGTTTTCAGTGGTCAGAAGATTGTGAGCAAAGTTTTCAGAAATTGAAGAAGAGACTTGTTACTGCTCCAGTTTTAACTGTTCCTAGTGGGGACACAGGTTTTGTGGTTTATAGTGATGCGTCAAGAAATGGGCTAGGTTGTGTACTTATGCAAAATGGTAAAGTTATTGCCTATACTTCACGACAACTCAAGAAACATGAACAAAATTACCCTACTCATGACTTGGAGTTAGCAGCAGTTGTGTTTGCTTAAAAAATTTGGAGGCATTACCTGTATGGTGCTCATTGTGAGATTTTCACCGACCACAAGAGCTTAAAATATTTCTTCACTCAGAAGGAATTGAATATGCGTCAACGACGTTGGTTGGAGTTAGTTAAGGATTATGATTGCACTATTAGATACCATCCTGGTAAGGTGAATGTGGTGGCAGATGCCTTAAGTAGGAAGTCCTCAAGTTACTCAACAGCGTTACTCACAACTCAAGAGCATGTAATTAAAGATTTTGAGAAGTTAGCGATTGATGTGACTACAGAAAGTGTATCGTCGTTGTTGGCTAGCTTGGTGGTTGAACCATCTTTAATTAGTAGGATCAAGCATGCTCAACTTTCAGATCCAGCTTTGAAGAAGATTGTCGATGATGTTAGCAAATCTAAACGAGTTAACTTTTTAGTCATGTGATGGAGTTTTATGGTTTGATGATCGTTTTTGTGTACCAAATGACCAGATTATTAAGAAGGAGTTATGACTGAAGCTCATAATACTCCATACTCGGTTCACCCTGGGAGTTCAAAAATGTACCAAGACCTCCGAAGAACTTATTGGTGGATAGGTATGAAGCGAGACGTTGCCAACTTTGTTAGTCATTGTCTAATATACCAGTAGGTAAAAATTGAACAACAAAGACCATCGGGACCCCTCCAACCATTGGTTATACCTGAGTGGAAATGGGAAAGTGTCTCAATGGATTTTGTGACTGGATTACCGAAGACACAACATGGTTTTGAGACTGTGTGGGTCATTGTTGACCATTTAACTAAATCAGCTCACTTTTTACCGGATATACCAAACTATTTTGCAAGTGTTAAATAATTTTAATAATCCAAAAATTATTTCTCCATTATTTCTTGCAAAAACGTACCTCAAACATTCGTGATATTTTTTTTATCCCAATCCAACCTTTCGTGATGTTTTTATGAAAATTTTGTATATCCCGCAAAAAATGTCTCCACAATTTCGTGACCATTTTTAAGTATCATGGAATTCCAACTTTTTTTTTCTTTTTCACTTTTCGTGGTGTCTTAAAAACATTTACAAATCCGTAAATCTCACTATTTTCCTGAAAAAAAGAATATACGCACACCCACCTTTTTGTTACCTTTTTTGAAAGGTCATGGAATTCCGAATTTCTCTTTACTTTTCCGTGATGTGGAAAAAAAATTACGAAAAGCTAAAAAAAAAACTCTTTTTTCCTCGAAAAACAATGCCTTCCATTTTCCTACCGTTATTAACTATTCATCAACGTCATTGAAGCTGAAATTTGTATGTACTAGGTAAACATATAC
>NW_019104592.1:50896-71477 GCF_001995035.1 Momordica charantia
AAGCAATGAATCGGTTTTTAAGGTTGCTCGAAGCCAATTTTGGCCTTTTAGGTAGTAAATTTGTAAGCTGAAAGTTTTTTACGTTTAAAAGCTAATTTAGATTGTCAATCTCATTCCTTCCTTATTTCGTGGGATCCACCTCAAATTTGAGAATTTTAGTCGCAATCTCATTCCTCACCTACACCTTAATCAATTTCATTCTCATTCTTTATTTCGTGGGTCCCATAGGGTTGATTTACTACTTTTACCATTTCTCTATCTTTATTTACGAGACTCATAACTTTTAAATTTATTTCTTTTTCCTTTTTACTACTAATATTTTTTATACTAATATAAATTTATATAACTTTTATTGGTTGGTATAATTTTATTATAAATTTATATTTAATTTTTAATTTTTTTACTTTGTTATTATTAATTAATATTAATTGTATTTTTAAAAATAGAATTTATTGTTATCGAATATTATAATAATAATATATTTTTTAATTCTAATAAAAATGTATTTTAGTTGATGTAATTTTATTTTAATTATTCATTATTATTAATACTAAATAAATTGTTATAACAAAAAAATATACTATCAATCATATAGTAATAAAATAAATTAAAATTTATTGTTATTGTAGTTAAAAAAAATAGCACTAATTAAGTAGAAAGATGAATGAGATATACTAGAAATTGTTATATATGCGATTCCGATTCCGATTCCGATTCCAAATAGTTTTAGTAAACAACATCAAAGGAATTCTGATTTCGATTTCATAAAATTTTTGGTAAACAACATCAAATGAATAGCATTTCTATTCCGATTGATTTCATTTCGATTTATTTTTATTCCGATTCATTCACATTCGGATTCTTGATAGGTAAACATGGCTTAAAATTTATTTTAAAAAAAATGGACTTAAATCTGCTCCACGCATTTAAGTATAAATATTAAAAAAACATTTAAATTTAGATAAAAACAGAACTTAGAAATGTAAAAATGGGTGAAGAAGTTCAGGATGCGTATCAAAGGTCAAAAATGGATAGGTGTCGTGGCATTCATTTCTATTTTTAACCAGTAAGCTGCTGGTGTATTTTTACAGAGATGTCATACATAGCTTTTCTTGGGAAAGAGTACAGCGGATTTTTCACCTTTCTGTTTCAGTAGTGGTTTTTGTCGTAATTCTACTTGACTTTCTTTATTGAGATAATGGAAGCTTCTTGTGTCGAGCCGAAGAATGTGCGGGCTCGGAGGCTCAAAATCTAGCATCGGCTAGCAGGCCGACGGTACCGGCAGAGGCGGCTCCAGCTCATCGCAATCCTGCTGTGCAACCCCCCCAGGCGGAAATTTCCCAAGAAGATCTATGGACTGAGTTGGAACAACCTCTGATGCTCGACCACGAACGGTGTCTGGAACTTAAAGATCGACTCTATTTTCACTTCATTGGAAAAAATGATGAAGCAGCACTTGTGGACTTTAGGGATCTTATCGAAAAACAAATGAACGTAGAAAAAAAGAGGGAAATCGCTCTACGTCAAGATGGATATAGTCGGCAAAATATTTTGTCGAATCGAAACAATTAAAGAGTCACATCCCCATATTTTTCTAAATAGTTTCAAAAGCAATACTCCTCTTTCAAAAAGTCTCACTGTGCGGTGCCCAAGGGCAAGTGGGACGGCTGGACCTTTGAGATTTGTGAGCTCGTGAAAAAATCGACCCAGTTAACAATGGACCATCGTCAGTAAGTTCTCGATCATGCTCATCTACGCTGGCAACTTTCACATGGAGCAGAACATGGTGAAGAAAAAACCATGGGCTTCAACTAAGGTGTGGTCGAGATCTTGATGTCGGTGTGGTGGGAGAGGGGGTCCCACTGCGGGACATTTTAAGGTGTTGTGCGACATCTTCAACGATAAAAAAGGGGGCGTTGAATGTGTGCTTTGAAGAAGCATAGTGTTTATCAGGTGGCGGCAGGTTCAAATACGGGACCAGCATCATAAAGGAAAAGTAGTAATGGACCTCGGAAAAGATATCATCTTAGCTTAGATGCAAAATGGCAAAGTTTGTGTTTAGGGTTTAGAACCTTCGACAAAGAAAGAACTGCCCAAGAGAGGCAAATACTCCAATGCTCAAGTCAGTATAAGCTCGGTTTGATATGGAGTTCGAGATAGAATATGATACTTGATGCAGAAGTGAGGCCTTCTATCTATATGTTGGGGGTTCGACAGGCAGTTATTTGTGTCACCATCGAAGGTCAGATGTGTCGGGTGTCTGACATCTTCAAGGAAGTGTTATCGAGGGACGTTTTATGGTACTGCATGACATCTTCAACAATAAAAAAGGGGTGTTGAATGTGCTTTGAGGGAACAGAGTGTTTGCCAGGTAGCGGCAGGTCCAAATATTGGACTAGCATCATAAAAGAGGTAGTCATGGACCTCAAAAGAGATATCATCTTAGCTTATATGTAATGACGAAATTTTGGCAACCACATGTTTCAAGTTAGAGTAATCATGATGATAACTCTCTTAAAGAGAGTTAATTGTGTCTAAATGTTGCGTAAAATAGCTAAAGATAGCCTCTTAACCTATCGATTTCCCTTTCAATTATAAGACGGTTCCCACAAACAGAGTTCTTAACTTCCAGAGGATAGCGAGGAAGACTTTGTGGTGGCGTTGATGTCTACATTGAAGATGTGTCTTCAAAAGGTATATATCACTAACTTCCTATTACTAATGCTTATATCTTTTCTTTGTTGTAATTCTAAGACAAGATCGAAGTACACGCGTTCGCGTGCTTTCGCTGCGGGATCCGATCCCTTCAGATGAAAATGTCGAGGTCCCGATTTTACGGACATGTCGATGTCGATGGATAATGCGGGAAAAATAATGGAAATTGTGGAAATTGATGGAAAATTTTTGAATTAGCAAATAAAACTTGAATTATAGCTTAATTAGCCTATAATTGATCACTTTTAACTATAAGAATATGACCATTTTACTAATGAAAATGTCGATGTCGATGGAAATATCGAAAAAAAAATTTTTGAAGATTGATGGAAATTATTTGAATATGTAAAGTAAACTTTAATTGTAAACTTTTGACTACTTCTTTAGTGTTTTTCATAATAGGATTCATTTGGAAATAAGATAATTATCAACTTGGTTTCCAAACACATTTCTAAATTCTAATTAACTCGTATCTGTTTACTTTTTACCTACTTCTCTTTTCAAATTTGAATTTACACATTTTTCAAACACATTTTCAAATCAATCATCAATCTAACTTTCCAATCAAATTTACACAATTTTCAAACACCTCAACCTCATGATTGTGTCATTCATCCAAATTATCTACCAATGGGATCCATATTGCTTCATATTCTACTCATTTGAGCAACTACATTCAAAACTTTCAGTCTAGGATGACCGGGGAGAACTATTGTAATTTATATCAAAGTTATCAAGATAGTGCACTAAATCCTCCAAGATCATCTTTTTGGTATTAATTAAGTTACTTATTCTACTTCACGTTTCACCACTATTTGTATATAATGATCTTTTATTTTTTTTTTAATTCTAAGATTATTTCAATCTTTATATATGTCAATATTTCACATATATTGTTCAATCGTGTAACTAATAACTAGATTGGATTAGAAATTATCAATAAAGCAAATTTCAAATCTTATTAGTTATACTTTATACAGTATTAAAATGCGAATGTTTCATTGAACAGACTAAGATTACAATCATCGAGGTTGTGAGAAATTATAAAATATAATGGCATAGTAGGAAGAGGATGAAAATAAAATAACCTTAAAAGAAGACGAGGAAAAAAAGACATTTCGACATCTCGACGACATGGGGGAAAATCGACTTTTCCCCCCTATGTCGATGTCGAGCATGTCGACATGTTGACATGTCGAGCGGCATTTTGAACCCTGACTGCAGCTTTAATGATGTTACAGCATTGGTTCTAGAAAGAGACAAAAAGCAGCAAGCTAGCAGTGAAAAAACTTCTCAATGACATTTACCACAATAATTGGAGGTTTCACTTGGGAGTGAGAGCTGGGTCCCACAGACTTGTTTTGTTGCCCTAAAATCGGACGGAGATATAAATGCCAACAAGAAGAAAATCCTCCACACACCAAGACAATTTCATTTTCATTTCCTTGCAAGCAATCAACCCGCACTTCAAGAAAACCTCTCAAACCGTCCGAAAAAGTCAAGAGGAGAATACCAAACAACTGTAGCTGAGAAAAAAGCCGAGAACACTTGTTGGGAGCTGATCATCAAGCCCCTGTCTTCATCTTTTAGCATCTTTGTATTGTTTTTATTCCTATATTTTTTAACCTCCTTATGGCATTGTCTAACTAAAAACCTTGTGTAAGGGGGAGATGTTGTGAACTCATTTTATGGACTGTAACGTTGTTCTGCATTAATGATAGTATGTTTTGAGTTGAAGTTGTTGTATCACTCTATTTTCAATGTGCTTGATTACCATGCTGAAATATCTTTTTAATAACCTTTGGAAAAATGTATTAAGGAGCGGAAAACTTCATCTCGAGCTAGAATCTACTTGAGTTTAGAATGTGGTAACTTAGAAATAAACACCACCTAACTTGGTTTAAAAACTGCTCTTATATGCTGTTATTGTTTGTCTAAGAACTCTAATGGTAGAAAATCTGGGGTGTTTGGAAGAACATATTATCTATTTGACCACTGCATTCACTCCATTAATGTTGCAGCATCGTTAAAGTAGCCCAGAAAGAGTCGTCGTTCTCTCCCCCTTACGCCCTTATTTTCATAAGAAGTTACTCAGTGATTGTGAATGTTTGTTAACTCTAGCGAAATTTACGTGTTTTTAATAATATATTAAAACTTACTGCATTACTGTTCACTTTAGCATTTAATCAGAATAAAAATTATT
The DNA here is from genome assembly GCF_001995035.1 of Momordica charantia. The sequence continues at coordinate 55,815 of NW_019104592.1, forward strand.
TAGTTTAACACGTTGATTTCTTAGGTGAATATTGAGTGTTTGGGCACTTAGTCTCTGTGGATTCGAACTTTTTATTACTTGCTGCGACGATTGTGTATACTTGCACATAGAAGAATTGGTAGCATAATCTGTAGACAACGCACACTTGAATTCATTGTTCGTAGAATGGTGAAATGGGTCAAGCGCATTATTGTGACCACGTAAGAATCAAATAGCTACTACCATATAGAGATGACAATGTCCTTCCTTCCCATATGGATACGTAATTGGAAAACTCTGAAGGTATAAATTTATAAATTAACCATACAATGGTTGATTGAATTGGTTAAAAAATATATATTTGTTGATGCTGAAATTCAGTTGAGCCAACATGGCAAGCGAGCTATGAGGTGGCAATCTCTTGCACGTGCGTTACTTGTAAGATTGAACTCAACATGTTTATGCAACAAAATTGAATAAGGTCAAACCTGGTCAAGGTATGACAAAGGGAAGAGCTTGAGCGTCTTCAACAATGAAAGGCCTGCACAAGAGAGGCAAACACTCCAACGCTCAAGTCGGTATAAACTCAAGTTTAATATGGAGTCTAAAATAGAATGCAATACCTAATGCGAAAGTGAGACCCTTTATTTATAGGTTGGGGATCCGATAGGCAGTTATTTGTGTTACTTAGAAGATCGGACGTGTCGGGAGCCTAATGTAGAACCTTAATGACAACCACACTTCCAAGAAGTGTTATTGTAGTATTTTACAACTAAGTATGATAGGTCGAACATGTACGAGACGTTTTTTAGGTTGGACCTTGACCTTCTGAGTTTTCCTATGTCCTTCACGTGGCAAATTTATTTTCTACCCCCAACATTGACCCCCTCTCTAGCTGGTCGGAGTTTTGACCTTGCATAGTAGTCTTTATGGATTGAAAATTTGCCTAAATGGTGGCTTTATGACTTCCGAGCTTGGTGGTTCTAAGCTGGTGAAATATAGTCATTAGTAAGGTGAACGGTTGGTGTGACAGCTATCAGAGTACTCAAGTGTCTTTGACCTTTTACATTATGCAAGATTTTGACAGTTGACTTTTGGACACGTGTGTGGCTGAGATTTGTTTTTTCCTTACTATAAATAGGCCCAAGATCAAAAGCCGCCTTTCATGCTTTCTTGTTTCAATATCTTTGAGTCTAGTAAGCATGAAGCTTCCTTCTAGGTTAATCTTCTACTTTCGAAATTTTCTGTTTTCTTTTGTTTGTTTAGTCATTTCTAGCTCTAGCAATTCGTCTTTCAGTGCTTAGAGTGGCTCTGAGGAGAGTAATTTATATTATAGTTATGTGAATAACAGCTCGATTAGCGGGTTCTTCGATAAGCAAGGTCAGACCCTTAGCAATTTTTCCCATAGTGGTTTTATCTCAAGTGAACACTTGGTAAATAGGTCAAACAAAGAACTTGAGGAGGTAGAGTCTCCCCAATAATAGTTTTAGGTTGACTGGAGATGGCTCTGATAGTAGTGAAGTTTCTACCTCCGGGCAAAGGTCTGTATGTCCTTCGAAGATGCTTGAGAATTACTTAGGTCCACTCCGGAGACGATATTATCCATGACTCTATAGGTTTACACCTTTCCATAGGGGGAGACTACTGAGAATCTTCGCGAGGGGTGTGTCGCCCTTTATTTGGAGATGTTTAAGTTTGGGTTTAGGTTGCCCCTTCACCCCTTGGGCCTAGAGTTCCTTAGCAAGGTCAACCTCGGCCTTGCGCAGTTCGCTTCTAATGGATTTTGTTGGGTGTGTTGCCCTAAACTCGTAGTTTGTAGTTATGTAAAAACAAATATATATTCAATAAAGTTTTATTCAATAAGTTTATTGTTGAATTCATAGCATTGCATTGTCTAAAATCCAATAAACTAAACATCCAAGGTTATTGGTTATTATCATGTAATCAAGACAGTATATATACTGGGTATATATTTGATATACCCCTGATATACGAGTGGATAATGTCCCGTGAATAACCTAAAGGGTCTATAGTATATGGATAAGGTTGGGTACCTTATCCTGACAACACTATGGATACGACCCACTTTGTAAATGTTACAAACGACTCGATCCAAGTCGTTCGTGTGGAGACATGCGAGTGGGGGTATCATATACAATGAGTTTGTATAAGACCGGACTGCGAAATAAACAATCTTTATATGTAACGCCATTGACTAACAGATTGTTATTTCATAGGATGATCAAACAAATCATTCTCATCCTGAGTGAGTTATGGACTCCTGCCCTTGAGGGCTCATCCTTTGATCTGTATAGGTGAGAGTGACCCGAGTTGTCGACTGAATATTCCTAGCATTTTGGGGACGAGACCGAGTGAGGAGATGGGAACATAACATCACAAGATGGAATTCACTCCTCCCCGACTTTAGGGGAGTAGATGAGTGTTCTCTTAAATGCTGACTCTGAGACTTGAACAAGGGGCCCCACCCTCTCATTGGCCCGAGAGGGACTTCCGGTTATTGGTCGAACCATAACCGGGTTGTTCATTAGAGGAGCAGTGGTATTTAAGGAGTAAGATGTAACTTAGGGGTAAAACGGTAATTTGACCCAACTTGAGTTACGAGCACTCGTGCAGGATTGACTTGTCATTAATGGTCGTATATCCATGGACACGAAAATATTTTGCAGTGAGAATAGTGCAACTGCGGGTCTTTAGTGGATTGACCCGTAGTTAACGAATGTTGATTAACTCGGTCAATGAATTTGACCGATTAATCTCGTATCGTTGGAGCTTCTGATCTGTAGGTCCATTAGGTCCCCTTACTAGCTCATAACGGGTAAAACGAGGATCAAGTTTTTGGAAGAATTTGAACTGTTCAAATTGCTCAAGGGAATATATGTATATTGATACATTATAATATATAGTTAATTTTAAATTAAAACTATATATTATGAGAGAAATTATTTGAATGAGATTCAAATAAAATTAATATGAATAAGATTCATATTAAAACTATAGGTTAAAAATAATGTGCATAAGAATATATATATTAATTAATTATTAATTAGATTAATAATTAATTATTATTTATTAATTAATATGATTAATTAAATATATATATATATATTAATTATTATATATATTAATTAATAATTAATAATATTAATATTTATATTAATATTTAACTCCCTGCAAAATTGTAGGGGAGTGAGCAATTAAGTGACATGGGGTAAGAGTTATTGTCTTTGTTATTCTTCTTTTGCACTTCTGCAAAAATAGAACGAGAAGAACAAAAGAAAAGCTCTCCAAGATTTCTCTCTAGCTAAGACTCCCTCTCAAAACTCTCCCTTTCGTTCCAAAAAATTGCTCCCACAAGCATGATCTCGAGACCCAAGAGGATAGCACGGAAGATCGTTTGGTGGTGTGAGGTGGGAATTGTTGAATAAAAGTTCTTCAAACGTAAGTTTTCTCCTGTATTTTCTTCTTCACACCTTTGTTTTTGTTTTCTCAAAATATCATGAACAATGATCCGCTTCTGCTCCGGGATTCACATCCCATCATGAGTCATGTTGTTTGGTTTAGGAGTCCTCTGGTGGCTAAGGTGCCAAGAGGTTGAAGGGACAAAACTATTTAACGCCGGGCAGCTTTTGACGTGTTACAAGGTCAAAAAGGTTCCGAAGAAGGAAGGGTGCTTCTTACCTTTGCGCTAGGAAGTGGGTATAAGCCATAATTAAGGGTCCATCCTCCATCAAATGGTGGGATGACAAATGATTTTATGCCTTTGGAGAGTGGCTCGCATTGGACAAGCGGGTTGAATAGTTCTTTAATGTCCCTCATAAGTTCAATAGCTTAGATAAAATTGTCCTTATAGCTATGCCTCATTTACTTCGCTTCTTCCTTCAATTTCTAATTTTAATTCTTCCTTCTAGCTACAATCAAGTCTGTTCCAGGCCAGGTTTGACGGAACAAACCTTTCGATTTCTAGAGTACTTTCACAACCATGACAAGAAAGGTCGGAAAGTCGGCACCTTGGTCATCGACTATCTGCTTTTGGATTATGGGTTATTGGATTATAGTCCTCCCTCCAACCTGCCAGTTGGAGCAACTTGTCCTAACTTCGAGCTAGGTAAGCTCAAACTCTATCTAACTATTTCAATCATAGTTCAAATTGTGATCCACTTATATTTTTTATTGTAGCCATGGTGTGCGGTTTCGCCAACTCCAAGAGGAAGCACTCTAATGGGAGCAAATCGTTGTAGGTTGGGTCGAGCTCGATTATGACAGTCGTTGAGGCCAACGCTTATGTTGTGGTAGGCTTGGAGTGCGCGAGGACAACTCCAGCTATCGAAGGAGGCTAAGTTGGCCACTTCAGTGAGGTGCTGGATGTGTCCCCATTGCAAGTCATCCCTCCCATTGCAGGCCATCCCTGAGGAGTCTTCTCCAAAAAGAAGACTAAGAAGAAAAAGAGGAAGACGACCAGTTTGAAGGGGTCGAGACTGAACACCTCCGAGCTGGGATCATTGATCTCACTGAGGATCTGGAGGCCAAGATTGGGGCAGTTAGGACCTTGAAATGTGGTTCTAGGTGGAGCCGAGCAACGTTGGTGTGAAGTAGAAAGTCACGTAGATCGGAGCACTAGTTTCACGAGATGCTTGTGACACTCCTAGAAGTTTATAAGTGTTCCAGGATGGACCATCCAACAAATGATCAACTACGTAGTCGAGGTAGAGCTTCTTCCATAACTTTTTTTGCCTTCAAGCATAAAAAAAGGGAAAGTGCTATATACAGCAAGACCAAACTTTGTTTTGTATAATCTTTTGACTTGTCTTCTTGCAGACTCACACGGTGGTTTACCATGTGGCCATTATGATGAAGGTCAAACTTGACGGTAGCTACCTTCAGGGGTTTTTTTGGACCAACCCGAAAATTTGGGTTGGACAGGTAGGAGAACCGATGAAACCGACTATACTAGCTAACCCAACCCAACCCAACCCTATATTTTTCGGGTTGGGTCGGGTTGGGTCCTCGGTTTACTTTACTTTCTAGGGATGAGCGGCGGACGGTTGTAGACAGAAAGGAATGTTGGCCGCGGCGGCAAGAGGCGAATGGCGGCGAGAACGGCGGCGAGAGGCGAACGGCGGTACGAATGACGGCGAATATAGGTGAAAGGCAGTGAACGAAAGCGAACTGAGACAAACAAAGGCAAATAGAGGCGAACGAAGGGGAACGACAACGAACAAATGAGAACGGCGGGGAACGATGGTGAATGGCGACGAACGACGACTTAAGATAGAGAGATTGAGAGAGATGAGATGAGATTGAGAGAGATTGAGATGAGATCGAGAGAGTAGAGAGATGAGAGGGAGATTGAAAGAGGTGTGATGTGATTGAGAGGGTTAGAGAAATGAGAGGCGGCTACAAGCCCTAAACCTAAAAACACAAGATATATATATATATATATCGGTTCGGATTAAATCGATTTTTTTCCTCTTAATCCGAGAATCGAACCGAACTGGTCGATTCTTTAAAATTAGAACTCAATCCGAACCGAGCATATACTTAACCCAACCCAACCGTGTTCTTGGAGTTATCGGGTTTTTTGAAGACTCGTACCATGACCCCCTATTTCCGTCGTGCTCAATTTCATTTGAAGTCCTTTGGAAAAAAAATAAAAATAAAAAAAGGTTTCATTTGAAGTCCGTCACTTTGTCGCACTCGTCGAAACGCCCAAGATTGAAGAACGATAGAAGCAGGAAGTACTGCGCCTCCCTCGCGCGCCACGGTACCTACGCCGTTCCTCGATTTTCTCTCTTACTCTCTTTCAGAGTCTAAGTTCGCAACATTCCGATGTATTTATCTGTCACTTCTTTTAATTGAATCATTCATTGCTTTCCAGGCCTTTTTTTTTTCTCAGAGATTTAGAAATAGACTTCGAATAGTTGTTTGCCCATTCTTGCGATGTGATCAGATGGGATTTCACCACCTCTTCTTATCTTCTGATGTTATTTCTGCATCATATATGTTCTATGGATACTCTTGATTTAATTTTAGATATGAAACATGAAATTTTAGAATTCTTTAAAGGTATATTGTGGGGAACCCGTGTCTGGAGCCTTTTTTTTTTTGGGTGCACCAGCCTCGTGTCTTTCCAGTCCTTTAGCAAAATTTCGTGATTATCCCATTAGATACTTTCGTTGGTGGAAAAAAAGAAAACCTTGGGTGCGGTAGGACTTGTGGGATATTTTAGATCTCAACTCAATTATGTTCCCATGTAGTTATCCCTGAAGCAGAGATGTCTGTATCACCTGTCACTTTTTCCCTCTTCCTTGATAAAGTCTGTTCTTCTTGTTAATCTACACTTTTTGGTTATCACTGGTGTCTATCTTTCGATTACTGATAAGTGATTCTAGTTATATTTCTAAATTTATTTATTTTGTCGTGCAGCTTTTGAGTCATCATGTCTTGGTGCACAATTGAATCTGACCCTGGTATAAATTTTTGTTCAGTCCCTGTTTTCCCTTTTCATTTAAGTATTATATTGATGCTTTTTCAACCTCTCTATTTTAACATTTACCTCTAGATGAAATATTAGGAAGAAAGTAGATCATTTGCTGCACAGTACGCTTGTAGAAGTAAAATGTCTAGTTTATTTCTGTAGTATTGGAGTTGTCTTTGAAATGGTCTACATAGTAGCTGTGGGTGTTCACTTGAATCAAGAAAAATTTAAGACCATGTTTCCTTTCCAGGGGTCTTTACGGAGCTGATTCAACAGATGCAAGTAAAAGGCGTGCAAGTAGGTTTCCTTTGGATGCCAATTTTGTTGTCTTTCCTTATACCATTGGCTTGTTCTTTTGGCCCATATCTCTAATTATGTATGTTATTCTAATCTAGGATACGTAGATCATATGCATTTTAAACTCTTAAAATTAGTTTTAAAAAGTTGTACGGATTGAAATGTCTTCAAATAATTTTTTTTTGCCTCTTTTATTTGACCTCCACATGATTGGAATTGGTCTATGAAAACATGCAAATTGATCATGCAAATTGATGAACATGCAATTTGCTTCCTCACTGAAAAATCTGATGCAGTCGTTTCGCATGAATCTCCAAAACTCCAAGAAGAACTCAATCGTGAAACCATCAGAGCTAGGAGTTTTATCTTTTCCAAGATTCTTCAATGCTAATATAATTTCGGGTTCCTCGAACTGGCATTCCAATCTTTCTTTGTCAAGTTAAGAGATATGTCTCCATTCTAATCAAGAAGGGACCAAATGAAGAATAGTGCTGCTGTACAAATTTCCAAAGAACTCCAAAATTTTTGCTTCGATTTTGGGCTGATTAACGAGAATATTGTTTTGACCATCAAAAAGTTCTGAAATAACAACCCTTCTTTTCCTAGTGGCAAGGATTCTGTGGAAGAAACTTGTATTTTCATCTCCATCTCATAAGCAGTGAACCTTGCATTTCTGAATTAGTTTCCTATATTCCACCATATAAATACACAATAGATCCCTTTTAAGAGAGCATCTCCTGCCTCTTCCAGAAACCCCAGACAACTCCTCATAGCCTCTAGAATATTGATTTCTTGTGCCTTTTCCCTTTCTTCTGCAATGTGCTTCATTGCTTCAAGGCTTCTTTCAACTTTCTCAATTTTAAAGAAGGGGCATAGCCTGCCCACCCAAAGAAATTATCGTCATCAAGTTGTGCTTCTATCAACTCAACATAATCTTTATCATTAATCCACAAATTGTAGAATTTGAATGGACTTGGACCCCAAATGAAATTTCCTACTTCAATTATAATCAAGAAATGATCGGAGGTAACTTGAATTGCTCTCGAAACCTTTGAATTATCAAAAGTGTTGTCCCAATCCTTCAAGATTAAAAATCTATCAATCAAAGAGTGAACTAAATTACTTCACATCTTTGTCCAAGTAAAATTGCCCTTTGACAAAGGTAACTCTGTGAGATTCAAATCACTAATAATTCGGCTGAAAATCTTCATTTCTAATCTACCCCTGACGACCGCTCGGATGACCATTTGGTCATGTTAAAGTCACCTCCAATACTGTTGGGGAAAATAATGCAGCCAACTAATCTAAAACTTCTTAGCAACAAGAATGATAAATAAAGATTTGGGAGAAGAAAATTAAACGTCGAATTTATACTGGTTCACCCAATGTGGGCTACGTCCAGTTCCCCTGTTACTGTTGCAAGTTCTACTAAAAATGTTAAAGGATCTTCCAAGAGTTTACAAGCTCTTTACAATGATTTCTCTCGGTCTTTCCACACACAGAAAACGTTAATGAATCACTCCACAAGTCTTTCAAATTCTCTAAGGGATACATAAGTATTTACCTCTCAAACTCTTTGTCTTTCAAACTATCTAGGTAGAGTCACCATCAACTCTACCTAATGACTACTGCTCTCGGCTCTCGGTTGTGGAATTCTAGCTGTCCTAAGAAGGTGTGTTGTGTGCTACAAATGGAGAAGATTAGAGCCATCTATTTTTTCTTTGTCCTTGTGCATCAGTTTGTTGGATCTTATTCTTTTAGCTCTTCAACATTTCTTGGGCTTGGGTTTTGATTGTTTCTACGAGTCTTCCACAACTACTGTTTGGCACAAAGCTTCCGGCTCAAGCTAACCTACTTTGGGTTAATGTTGTAAAGGCGTTACTTTTCCTTTTTTATTTTTTGGAAACTAATTTCCTAATAGGAGGGATGGCTCTCTTGTACTCCATGAGCAAGAGTAGAGAAAACTTAGAACTTACCTAAGATGTTGTAGATAATCTTCCAAAGATGTGCTATAAATTAGGATGTCATCAAAATAGACAACAAATTTATTAAGAAAGGGGTTAAGAACTTGATTCATTAATCTCATGAATGTACTAGGAGCATTGGATAATCTAAATGGCATTACCAATCATTCATTTTTGGAACAAGAAACAACTTTCATTGAAGAAATGAAAAGGAACATTCATATAACCCTTCATTTGTTTTGAAGGTAGTTTTTTCATTGATAGAATGAAAAGGAACAAAATACAAGGGAAAAATAAACGTACATGGGTCAGATTCTTATTTGGTGGTATCCACTATGAAGATCAATCTTAGAAAAATATGTGGAGCAAAAGTTGATCTAAAAGATCTGATATTTGCGGTATAGGAAACCTATACTTCATAATAATTTTGTTTATTGATAGATGGAACAAAATTGTTCGAAAGATACAAACTCGAAAAGGAGTGAAAAGGAAAATGAGAAATAAAGCATAAAAACATAAAGAAGAAAGACTAAAGTTAATAATTTTGTTTATTGCATGACTATCCACACATAATTGCCAAGATCCATCTTTTTTAGGGGCAAGAAGGGTAGAAACTGCACAAGGGCTAATGCTTGGTTGGATATGGCCTTTTTGTAGAAGTTCTTGGATGATATTGCGGAGAATCTTGTACTCACTAGGACACATTTTGTAGCGAGGTAAATGAGGTAAGTTTGAACCGGCCACCGGGGATGAGGTCAAGATTATGTTGGATGTCTCAAGTGGGGAGGTCTTTTGGCTTGTCATAAATGGAGGGGAAGGCTTCTAAAAGCTTGGTAACCCTGCTGTCTACAGTGGTTACAAGCAGTGGGTCATTTTTTCTTTGACAATTAATGTCAAAGTGTAGTTTTCTTATAGGTATTTTGCCTCTTTCGGTAATAAGTTAAAACAAATTTCCCTTTTGTTTTCCAGCAGTTATCATTCATTTTTTCTAACAATTGTTACCAATAGGGAGCAAGATCACTTTCTCACCTATCCATTCACATTCATATGTATTTTCTCCACCTTTATGGGTGGTTTATTGTTGTATTGCCAAGGACGACCCAAAAGTACATGGCAAGATTCATGTCTAAAATATCACAAATGATTTGATCTTTATAGTGATTCCCAATGGATAAGGGAACTGTGAATATTTCATTGACAAGAATCTCACCTCCTTTTTTGATCCAACTTACTTTATAAGGGCTTGGATGTGGATCCACCTTGAGTTCAGAGCTTGTACTAGCTTTTCGGAGACTATATTCTTGCTACTCCCACTATCAGTGTTTTCGAGGCGCACCTGGGCACTTGCCTTAGGCAAGAGGTGAGGCGATTTAGCCCAGGTGCGCCTTGCGAGGTGCCCAGGTGAGCGCCTTCTATTGGGTGCTTGCCTCAGCGCACCTTGGCGCGCCTCTTGCCTGAGGCAAGGCGATCTGCCCTTTTTTTTATATTTTTAATGTGTTTTTTTTAACACCCTTCCTCTCCCTCGTGAAAAAAACCCACAAGCCCTAACCCTTCTCTCTCTGCCTCTCCTCTCGACATTCATCTTCACTTCACCACCCTCAATCTCCGGCTACCTGCTCCCATCTCCGACTATCGCCGTAGCCGCTGTCGTCAACCATCGCCGCCGTCTCCTATCATAGCCGCCGCCTCCATCTGTCGCTGCTGCGACTTTTTAAAATTTTTTTTTATTCTTCTTGTCTCCTTTGTTCCTTTTCTTTTCCTCTCTTTCATTGAAGCATTTCACACCCATTCTTTCTAAATCTTCCCCATGGTTTCTTCACAGTGTCTCTTTCCTTTACTTTCTTTTATTTGTTTATTTTTTATCTTCCAAATTTTAATTTGGTTATAGAATTTGGTTGTTTTATGTATCTTGTTGACATTTACTATGACACTATTTTGGTATTGATTTTTTAAAGGTTTACTACATAAATTTATGCACTACATATATAATTTTTATTTATTTATTTATTAAGGTGCGCCTCGCTTCACTCAGGCGTCGCCTTTGTATCACCTCTCGCCTCAAGGCGATCAAAAGGCTTGTTGCCTTGCGGTGCGCCTTGCACCTCTAAAACACTGCCCACTATCATAATCACGCTACAAATCTTTCCATTTATAGTGCATCTTGTTCGAAACAAGGAGTGTCTTTGGGGTGTGATTCCATTGTAGGAGTAAGCAAAACTCTTTAGACTATGCAAGATAATTCCTTGCCATCATCTGGTTGGGCATAAGTAATTTCTTCCTCAGAATCTTAATCCTCCACGTTATCATCATCTTGTGCTCCTCTTGTATTGCCAAATTCCTTCTTTGGGGACATTCATTTGAAAGATGTGCTTGTTGACTGCACCTAAAACATTTACCAAGAGAGGGTCGGTTATAGGGATTATTATTTTTCTTGGGAAAGGTACCAATACTCCCTTTTTTGTCATTGTCAGGGTTGGTATCCTCTTGGTCCTTCAATTTGGAGTTGGATGAGCTTGCTGCCATATTATTTCTTGAACCATGGGTGTTTTCTTTGATTATGCTTGCTGTTTGTCCCAAGGATTCATCTTGCTGGTCCATATTTTACTCTTTTGTTCTTCATCTTCTTCAATTGTTGATGCATATGAAATGGCTTCGGCGAGAAATGTTATTGGTTGGAGGTGAATATTTTCCTTTATATTGTTGCGAAGGCCATTAATATAGCGAGCAATTTGCTGATTTTCTTTCAGCCAAGTTGTTTCTTGCACTAAGTCTATGGAACTCTTCGGTATAGTCCCCAATTGAGTGAACCTTGCCTACAATGTTGGAATTGGTTATACAATAATTGTTCAAAATTTATAGGTAAAAAACGCTTTTTCATTAGCCTTAACATCTTAGGCTAATTTCGAATAGGATTCTTCCCATATCACCTTCTATTCGGTTGAAGTTGGTCCAACCATGTGAAGACTCCACTTTTGAGTTTTAAAGCTACAAGTTTGACCTTCTTTCCTTCCGAGGTTCCATGTAATCAAAAAAGTTCTCTACATTCTTGACCCAATCCAGAAAACCTTCTATATTCATTCTTCTATTAAAGGCTTTAATTATATTTAAAGCCAGGAAGATCAATCTTCGATCTTATATTCAGACTTTTCTCTCCATGCTTGGTCCCCACAATATTGAGGGTAATCTTGGTGGTGTTCTTGGTAGGAGGTGGAAAATTAGGCGCTGGTTGCTGGTATCGAGGCACTCTTGGAAGGAATTCTTCTTCGCTAGATGAGTTTGAATCAAAACTGAAGGTTGGGTTAGTAATTCGCTCTTGGTATTGTATGTTTCTTGGAGAAAAGGCAAGTAAAAACCCATGGTGCTGCTGATGGTATTGGATTATTGGGTTACTGGCTGGTGGATTTCTTTGGTCTTGATAGTTTCTTGGAAAATCAGCATGTTGGTTTCCTTATTTTCTTGGTTGATTAATGGGGGAGCTTGATTTTCTTTCTGCTTTTTAATGTCTACAGCCTCTTCTTGAAACCTTGGTTGATTGGTGGTTAATCTTTCAAGTTCTTGAGAGATGTGTTTCAAAATGCCTTGCATTCCAATCATGTTGATCTTCATTTCTTTGACTGAGATTTCTACTGTTTGGAGTATAGTATTGAAGGAGTTGGGAGAAAGAGATGCTCCTGCATCTAGAATGGATTGATTATCATCATTGCCCTTAGTAACACGTTTTCTAGCCATTAGGCCCAAAAAGCGAGTGCTTTGATACCAATTTGATGAAGAGGAAACTTCTGGAACTTTTTATTCATTAACAAAACTGAGTTACAGCCTAAACTCCAGCCTTTTAAAGGTGCTGGAATCCAACAACCTAGCTGTTAGGTTGGTTAAAATATAACAACACTCTACCTAACAGCTCATAACGACCCAGGTTGGTTAAAATAACAACCTCTAACAGCTAAAAAGCACAGCTGTTTTCTCTAAGATTAGCTGCTGGACATAGCCAAATGAAAGACAGAAAGTTTCTAAAATACCCTTACATTACAATTCCTACAGGAAACAGTTTCAGTGTATTACATACTTTGCAGATATAGGGATCTCCCTTGAACCATTTGAGTGTAGCTCATGAAGATTCTTTCATGGAATATCTGAGGTTTTGGAAACTACAAGAGAAGAGCAGCCATCAAGTTCTTTCAAAGCAATTTTTTTTTTTTAACAAGATACAAACTTAGATAGAAACTTGATGGAAACTTTGGAATGAGACATACGAAAGTTTCTTTAAGGCAGGACTTTAAATGATCATTCCAGTGCAATTCGCAAAAAATCTGATAAAATCTGGCTTCAGCTGCTTCCAAAGTTTTAAGTAAAAACTTAGAAGTGTAACCATCAGGACCACGAGCTTTATTTTTGCCGAGAGCTTTAAAAGCTGACCAAATTTCTTCTTCATCGAAACTTCTTTCCAGCCAAAATTGGTGTAAAGCTTGTCGAAGAACCCAATAATTGTAGCTTCTATTTCTTGCTCATTCAACAAGGACATCCCATTAGAGTATGATAACTCAGTGATCATGGCCTTCCGTTTTTGAGCAGAAAGTATCAATGAAAGAAATTAGAATTCTTGTCACCTTCCTTCAACCAGTGAACTTTGTCCTAGAAACATAAACTGGTATAATCTGTTTCCAAACTCATCAAATCTCTAGGGAGCTCTAAAGACAATGGTTGGGCAGCTTTGATTCTTTTGGTAAGTTTGGTGGACTTCTCTCTCTTTGGGATGAATTAAAGGTCATTGTCCAGGAAATTCTAAAGGGGATTCTCAATCTAAATTTTGGTGTCTTTCTCAAAAAAGAAAGCATTTTTGGCCCATCTTTGGTCTTTGAATTAAACATATGAAGAAAGTTTGAGTTTTCTAAATGGACTTTTGCGGCTGAAGAATTGCAGAATAATGGTGAATATCCTAGTTTTATGTGACATCAGCCTTCTTCTGTTGATTCTGCATTAGAACATTCTCAAGTGAGGGATGCCTTTGGACGGAATCAGAGAAAGGGTTGTTGCAGCTCTTCTATGGATGAAGTTGGCTCAGCTAAAGCTTCTGCAAGTTTTGCCTTGAGACAAGCCCGAGATCATGTTCATTTGATTCAAAAAACTTTATTATCTAATGGTCAGCCTAGTTAGGTATGCTATGGAACATTTTTTCTGGAAGTGGATTTGTTGATCATGGTGGTGTTGAAAATCAGAGGGTACCTTTTCATGGACTTTAAAGGTCTCCTGCTATCAAAGTTAAATCTTGGAGGAGCAGCCTGCTTAGAAGTTCTCGATTAGAAGATTTTTTAAGTTTCAAGCTGAGTTCGGAAGGATCCTGTTGAAAGTTTTGCCAAGTTCATAAAAAATTATGAAATTTTTGTTCCCAAATGTCTAATCTGCTGATAACTTTCTCCAAAGTTTAATTTTGCTTTGAAGAAAGAGTTTTAATCTTATTTGAATTATTTTTTATCTTAGTTTTCAGATGAGGTTCTATTCTTAGTGCCTAGTGGTTTACTTCTTCGTTCAAGAAAATGCAAAGTTTTCTACTTGATCTTTTCTCCTGGCATTTTCTTCGTGTTGTTTGGTGCTGCTTTTGAAGTTTGATGGTAGTGGGTTCCGCTGATATGGCTTTTTGACTTCCAAGAACTTCCATGGTGATTATATTCTTCAATGTTTACTTCTCCCTTGGTTATTATAATATTTGAAGAATTTGACTTTATTTATTTGATTTTCTGTCTTTCTCTTTACTCTTCTTGGGGTTTGTATCTTTCAATTTTTTCTTTATTTTTATCTATCAATCAAAAGTTTGTTTCTTGTTTAAAAAAAACATTTCTAATCTCCAAAACACTCCTAGGAGATGAAGAGACATTTGAAACTTCAGTCAGAATTCTCCATGCCAAGAACCAACACAATAAAATCTTTTTTTTTTTTTAATTTCCAAAACACTCCCCGATATTGGAGAATTAATCTAATCACCAACCATATTCTTCATGCAAGGGGAGACTGACAGATCTTCGTTAGCTTCTTCTTCGTTAGCTTCTACTTCCAAATGCTCAATGAGTAGACCCACCTGATTGAAGTCTGCTTTAGAAAACTCAATATCAGAATGAAAACTTTTTCGGGCACCACAATCAGTCTCCTTTGACAACTTCGATCCAATGGCCAACGGCAAGCCAACAATTCCTTCATTCTCCAACTGCTTTTCATTGGAACTAACCATAAAAGGAGGATCGACCTCCAAAAGAGACCTTTCATTTTCCTTTAGAAATTTGAACAACCACATTGCGGAGAAAAGAATAGTGAACAACCACCAAAGGTAGGGATTAATTCACATTGATTCCTAAACCTCGATTGATACTTCAAAATAATTCAACAAATTTCTATCTGAGATTTAATATCCTACGAGTTACCTTGTCAACCAAATGTAGTAGGGTCAGACGGTTGACCTGTGATTAGTTGAGGTGCGCGCAAGCTGGCCTGGACAAACGGATATTAAAAAAAAAAAACAATTCAACAAATTTATGATTTTCAACTAAATGCTGAATCCTCCACGTTTCTCATCAATAGCTACAAAAATTTCCTTACTCCACACAGGTAAATTCTTAATTTTAGTCGAAACACCATTGCACTTGATCCACTCAATCCTTCTGTGTTTTTCCATGTTCCATTTTTCAATCTTTATAAAACCAATGCTATCATCCATTTTAAGCAATACTTTATAAATATGCTGATGAAACAACTCCTTAAAACTTCTTTTTTTCCTTCTTCCTTTTTTTAATCTTTGAAATAGATTTCCAATCATCTAAAGAGTGAAGCCTTGAGACTACAAAGATCAACTGAAAATTATCCTCTTCAAACTCTTACGAACACATTAAATTAAATGATAATAAAAATTCAAGAGGCTGGAAAATTGATTCTTTCTGG
>NW_019104592.1:71602-87034 GCF_001995035.1 Momordica charantia
AGGAATTACTAATTCCTAAGGTAGGTGGTCATCTTGGGATTTGAACTCATTCCCTCTTAATTACCCTAGCCCCTTTGGACCAATGAGCCACCCATGATGGTTCTCAAGGGTCCTCTCTCAATCTGATTCTTCACAAAAAAATTCATCAATAGCAATTTGGAAATTCAAAAGTCCAAAAAAGGTTCACACTTTTGAAATGTTGCAAAAGAAACTCCCATATTCTTCCATTATGCCATCGATTTATCCATTGTGTTTTACAGCTTCAAAAGTTTAAAATCACTTGTTCGTTGGTTTCTCTTTCGTTGTGGCTTGCTGGATTCAATTTTTGTAGACTTTCAACTTACCGTAGGTTTGCTCTAATGGCACAAAGAGTAATCTCCTTCCACGAGGCTCTGAATTTTCTCCAAGAGCTCATTTACTATGGGTTAACAGAGTCAAAGCTATCAAATCAGAAATTTGGTTGGAGTGCAATCAACGAATTTTCAAGGATAAGCACCGTAGTTGGTTTATCGGTTTCAGTTGGCTAGACTACATGCTTCAGAATGGTATTCTTTATCTTAATTTTTGTAGATCTCTTCCTAGGGGATATTTATTTAAATTGGGATGCTTTCATATTCCCAATTTAAGATTGTTTGTTTTCTCTTTTTTCTTTTCTCTTTCCACTCATTTTTTGTGTTTGTATCTTTGAACATTTTGTTGTTTCTTTTCATTATTTTGACGAAAGGTTTGTTTCTCGTTCAAACTTTCTTAAGAGGAACACATAACACTCCAAACTCGTACTTTGGGCATTTTTGGTGACTTCGTAGGAGTATCTTTTTAGCATATTTTTTTACTAACATTTTTCTCTGAGATCCAAATATATTATTTGAGCTTAATTTGAATTTTTACCTGCTGAACTCACCTAGCATCACCTTGAAAATACTGCACTCCACCTATGTAGATTATATTAATATCCCGAGTTTCCTAATTACTAAATTCTATTCTCAATATTGAAGGGTTTTGGGTAAAACGAAAAACTAGATCATCTTAGATGATTAGCTGATTTATTTGATTTTTGATGCACTAACATATATGCCATGGCCTCCTCAGGACCAATATGTGCTCTAAATAGACAAGGATTGTTTCCATTAGGGTTAGGGTGTTATAATCTTACATGCCTGTTTGGAAACGATGTTTTTTCAGGTTGAAGAGTTATACTCATTGGATCTTGACTCTCTAAACAATATGAGGTATGATGTCCGATTTTTATGTCTGACATTTTTTAAATATGACAGTGTATGTTAATCTCTTACATCCTTCTATAAACTTCAGGCCTGTATATGGGTTGATTTTTCTATTCAAATGGCGTCCAGGGGAAAAAGATGACCGTCTCATTATTAAGGATCCAAACCCAAATCTATTTTTTGCGAGTCAGGTGAGCTTTGTGATATTGAATATGGACGGCCATCACAAGTGATAGATAAAGAATAGCTTATTTTGTTGATTTTTTTTTATTTTCCGTTTTTTTTTCTTTTTCTGTGTTACAGGTAATTAACAATGCTTGTGCAACTCAAGCAATCTTGTCTATTCTGATGAATTGTCCAGATATTGACATTGGCCCAGAATTATCCAAGTTGAAGGATTTTACTAAGAATTTCCCCCCTGAACTCAAAGGGTTGGCCATTAATAATAGTGAATCTATACGTACGGCCCATAATAGTTTCGCAAGGCCTGAACCTTTTGTTCCTGAGGAGCAAAAAGCTTCTAGCAAGGATGATGATGTGTACCATTTTGTAAGCTATTTACCAATTGAAGGGGTACTTTATGAACTTGATGGGTTGAAGGAGGGACCTATTAGCCATGGTCCTTGCCCAGGCAGTCAAGGTGACCTAGACTGGCTGGAGATGGTTCAACCCGTGATTCAAGAACGCATCGAAAGGTACTCAAAGAGTGAGATAAGGTTCAACCTCATGGCCATAATTAAGAATAGAAAAGAGATGTACACTGCCGAACTAAAGGAGCTCCAGAAGAAGAGAGAGCGCATCTTGCAGCAGTTGGCTGCCTTGCAGTCAGAAACACTGTTGGAAAATAGCAATAACGAGTTTCTAAACAAATCCCTATCAGAAGTAAATGCTGGGATTGAGAGTGCCACAGAGAAAATCTTGATGGAGGAAGAAAAACTGAAGAAGTGGAGAACTGAAAATATCAGAAGGAAACACAATTACATACCCTTTTTGTTTAACTTCCTGAAGATTCTTGCAGAAAAAAAACAGTTGAAACCGCTTATTGAGAAGGCCAAGCAGAAAACTGGTGGCCCCAGGTGAAGTTTGCTTCTGGGTGACTGTTGTACTATCTTATATTATGTGCCATTTTGGTGTTCTTACCTAACGCATAGGATTATCTGATACGTTTCAACTCTTTGCCTGTTGTCATTGTGCACTTGGATCTTTTTATTTAGATCTTCATGTTTTATTATAACTCCGGTGAAAAAAGCTAATCATGTTTCTCATTAACTAAATAGATGAAGATAATAATTTATCTTGAAATTTTGATTTTAAGCTTTTAGAAATCTTACGATTGCTTAATTGACTTGTGAAATTTTAGTTTGATATTTCTTTAGAGTCTACTATTTTCAATCTTAACGTTTTAAATTGATGGACAAGATGGAAGCCATTGCCTCCATATTTCACTCTTCTCTCCACTTGCATTGAGACGTGAAAGGAAGTTTGATATTTCTTTAAAAAAGTTCAATCTTTACGTTTTAAATTGATGGACAAGGTGAGAGTCATTGTCTTCCACTCTTCCTTTCACCTCTCGATGCAAGTGTCTCTCGCCCTAACATATCTCTCCTCTCAGGCTAAAAATTATTAGGTTTAGATTCTATATTAGTTGTGCGCTTATGATTATAACTTTTTTTTTTTTGTCTTTGTATTTTAAAATAGAAAGTTATTATAGATAACTATTTTTAGTTTATCTTTTAAAATGTAGTTTTTTAAATATCAAACTAAGCTATTTAGAATATTTAAAATTATATATTGCATAATTCTCTTTCTTTCTTTTTTCCCCTCTTTAGTTGTATTAATTATCTCTAATTTAATTTATAATTTAAAGCCTAGATTACGTTCAGATTTTTTTTTATAATAACAAATTATCTAATCAGATTTTGTCTAAACTCAAATCTTTCGACATTTAATGTGTCAAGTTTTGCTTTCATTATTAAAAATCTTATCGTCCTCTTCTATTGTCTCTCCCTTGTTATATTATTTACTTTTGTTTTTACTCATTTGGCGGCGATTATTGATAATTGTTCAATAAGGTTTTGTATTGGTTGTGTTCTCTCCTTCTCAACTAAAGTGGGTGATAGAAAATATGGATACAATTTTCTAATGTATGTACCAATTTTGATAATTGTTGATAATTATCAATTTTGAGTACCTTTCGAATGGGTTCTTGAACAATAACAAATTGAATTTGTTGTATCAGATAAGGTTCAACGATTATCAATTTTGAGTACCTTTCAATCCATAAGGTACCTAAAATTATTGATAATTGTTCAACAATAAAATATTAATTATATATCAATGTATGTTAACTGTGTTTCGTTCTACGTGTTTATAATTATATAAATTATAAATGTAGATTATTTCAAGTATATTATTGTTTATAAATTATATGTTTATACATGAAAATTTATTATTTTGTATCCTTCTATATGTTTACAAGTATATAAATTATAAATGTAGATTATTTACAAGTATATTATTGAAATTACATATTAATTCATGTTATATACACGAAATTTTATTTTTGTTACTTCTACATGTTTATAAGTATAAACATTAGATATCTAAATTATTTTTAAGTATATTATCCATAAGTTATATAGGTTAAAAAACACATTTAGTCTTTGAACTTTCATCAAAGTAACGATTTAATCCTTGAACTCTCAAAAGTAAGACTTAATCCCTGAACTCTCAAATTGATAACAATTTAATCCTTATCCATAAGTTTCTGTTACAATTTACCAACTAGGATCTATAATGCCACATATGCTGACTTAAAAACTAAAACAAACGTGCCTAAAAAAAAATTCTGCCCCTCCACCATCCACCACAATTTGCCTTCAGTCTGCGCCTTTTCCGCCCCTCAAAAATTTCCCCAGAAGCCGCTGTTTCTCTCACCGTCTCCGCCGTCAAATTTCCTCGCCGGAAATTTACAAACCTCGATTTTCGACGGCAATTTCAACATCTTTATCAAATCCAAAATTAGTTTCCTAGCCGCAGGCTTCATCCTCGTCCACTCTCAAGATTCTATACAGAACTATCAGAATCTCAAAATGGGTATTTTCGAGGAGTTCGGTTTGAGCAGTGAGCGTCCTGGGACCAAAAAAATAATAGAAACACTCTCTGCTGGCGAGGTGGGTCGCCGACGATGGCGGAGAATCAGAACAACAAGCTCTTAATCTTAATCAGATCAACAACCATGGATTTTTTCTTATGATTAGTTCGAAAAGAAAAAGAAAAGTCAGAAAACTGACAGAAGAAACGAAGAAAATGGAAAACTTTAAATAGGTGGTTAATTAACAGCAGCAATTATCAAACATAATCGAAATTGGAAACACCTATTTTTTTCTTGGTAATTATTGTATAAATAATAAAGATCTAGTTTTATTGTTCTTTTCCCTCTGTTCTTTTTGGCTTCCGGCTTCGGCTGAGGAGAGTGAAGCACGAACAATCTGGGAGGTACCTTCCTTGCTTTTGTTATTTATTTATTTATTTTTAAATCTGTAGACTTGGCCTCATAAATAGATCCAAGTTGGCATCCCATCGAAACAGAAATTTAACAGTAAGGATAAAATTGTTATCAATTTGAAAGTTCAGTG
Organism: Momordica charantia; assembly: GCF_001995035.1. The sequence continues at coordinate 76,464 of NW_019104592.1, forward strand.
GCTAAATCGTTTTTTCGAAAGTACAGGACTAAATCGTTACTTTGATGAAAGTACAAGGATCAAAGGTGTTTTTTAACAAATTATATAATAATACATGTATGTTGATGTAAGTACAAACATTATATAGGTAAAACATATATTGTTTATCAATGTATATAACAATATACATTAGATTGTTCGAAGCCTGACTTTTTCTTTCATTTTTATTGTTATTTTAAATTTATTTATTTAGAATCTGATTTGATTTTAAGATTAATATGATTTTTCAATTAAACTTATTTGATACATTTTTTAGATTTGATTATACTTCCTTATTTGAAAAGTCATTTCATTCCTTTTTTTTTTTAAATAGAATTAGCTTTAGAGTTTATTTTGATTACTATACTTTTAACTTTGGTCTATTGGTCTATTTTAATTCTCGTACTTTTCAAGGATAACTATTTCGGTATCTTCATTTTCTTTTTATCTCTCTTTTTTTATAACAATTTCAACAACACTACAGTGAATAAATTTTCTTGAAATATAGCCCTAACTTTGTAGTTAAAGAGTTTTTACTTTATATCAAATTTGCTTTAAAATGTTGCCAATAAAGAACAGTGGATATTGCACCCACTTTGCTTTCATGCTCTCCTGTGTTCAAAACTTGAAAACTATAATATTTTTTTGTGAGTTTAAAAAACTATAATCATTATATTTTATATATTATATATATTATTGCATATCATTGTATTTATTTCACATGATATATCATTGTATTTTATATATTATTATTTATTATTGATATAATTTATTAAAAATAATATATATAATAAATAATAATGTATAAAATATAATGATATATAGTTTTCAATAATAATAATTTATATATTATATATATTGTTTTAATAAACTAATAATATATAAACACAATGATATATATAATAAATATATGATATATAAAAATATATAAAATATAATTATTATAGTTTTTAATAATAAGAAGAAGGTAAAAAGTTGATTAATATAATAATAAAGTGTAACCCACGTCTCAAACACAAGAGTGAAGAAATAAAGTAGGCACCGCAGCCACTGCGCTACGCCAAAGACCATCGTTGAAAATATTATGCTATTATTTAATATATAATATCATTATTTTTTTTTTCAAAAAATCAACGCCGTTATATGTATTCTCAGGAGGATATCGTCGCAAATGCCAAGTCTTATTTATTAATTCAAAATTTTAGTTTTCATGATTTTCAAGATTTATTTTTTAGAATTTCCATCTACGTTTTTATTTGTTATGACAATTTCAAAAAATTTAAGCCTTGGCACTTCCACTCAATATTGACATTTCAAAACTCGTTAGGAAGCAAAAATTATCGGAGAGGATGCGAGGACTAATTCTGGTTTGCATTTCAGAAATAACATGATTAGTAGATGCCTCAGAGAAAATTATTAATGAAAATCTGTTGAATTAGGAGAGGATGAAAAAGAACTGAGATGTTCATTTTTCTTTTTATTGCATATTTTAAACCCAAAAAATTGAAATTTTAGAGATACACTTTTTTAAATTTGGGAAAAGAAAATTAATAGTTCAAAAATCTATGAGACAAACTAAAAGTCTTGTAATTTAACTAAAAATGAAAAGGGTTTTCAATTTAAAAAATAGACATATACATTCACATTACGTAGGAAAAAAAATTAGAAAACACAACTTATTCACATCACTGCAGTTGTTGATGACTTTATTAGAAAATTGAAAAGAATAAATCCATGGAAAAATTAGTAGAAGTTGCAATATAATCACATCTATTAAATTATTATATTTTGTCTCGTTAAATTTACCAAATGATCCATAATCTATAAGATAATTCTCAATTTGGTCCTTAACCTTCTAATTTTTCAATTATATATTTGATGAAATAAAAAAATTATTAAAACTTGTTAATAAAAAATTGATACATTATTAAATTATTACTTTGTTAACATATTTTGATATGTGAACACATCATTTGGATGATATTGGACACATAAATCTTAACCTGCCTATCATCCAAATTTTAACCTGTTTTTTCAAGTAACATGTCAAAATATGTTAATTTTGAATTTTAGTATTTTAAAAGATTAAGGGTCAAATTAAGAATTTTGAAAGAGTCATATGAATAATCGCCTAAAGTATTTTGGACCATTTGGCACAGTCAACCTTTCTTTTTCTTTTTCTTTTTTTTTGTCGATATTAAAAATGGTCTTCCAATTTTAATTTTAGTAGTTTTCTTTTCTTTTCTTTTCTTTTTGGGTGGTTAAATTTTAAAATTTTTGTATTAAAAGAAGCTGAATTTTAATTTTGAAGAAATAAAAGACGGAATGGTACGTAAAGCTTCTCTTCTAAAACATATGATATTTTGATTTTAAAAAAATGAAGAATAAAATAGGAAACATAGGTTAGAAAATTAAATTGTAAAAACTGCAATACTTGTCCAAGTTTAAGGCAAATATCAAATGTGATAAAATTGAAAGTTCTCAGATGAAAATCTATATAACTTGAAAGTTTAGTGGTCAAAAATGAAAATTTCCATTAAATTTATCTATGATTCCTCTTTCCAACACAAAGAAATGTAGTGAGAAAGATATGATTTGATTATAAGGCACATTAGGCAGAAAAAGAGAAGGTGCATCAAGATATTGAAGGGTGAATAAATACAAGAATGTCTTCGTTACTAGACTGAAAATAGCTGTGAAAATGCATTTAATTCAGTGGATGAGTAACATAGGCAGTATTATTAACTTATTAGATGAAATTAAAGGTTCGGATAAAATTTGAATTTTTCCTAATACATATCATAACAGTAATATAAATTATAACACATTAAAAGTTATTAAAAAATTTATTATAATATAAAACATTCATTCCACATCCTATTTTAAATATTTCTGGATATATTGCCTAACAAAAAAATTTTAATTCTAATAAAAATACGATTTTTATTTACTTCCAAGCACGTTATTAAAATGTGTAATTACAAATCATTGTTTTCACCTGCCACTGGACTGCATTTATTCCATGACACACGAGGAACCATCTGTTCAATTTGATGCAGGGTAGTATGATGGAATCTTTATTTCCTCCTTGCTTGCAATGAAATAGCATAATGTAAAGAGAAACTGAAATGCTTTAAAATTCATACATAGCACCAGTATCAGCTAGTGAACATACCAGAACCATGCCACAAGTAAACGAGTATAAAAAAGAATACCGTAATCATTAGTATGACAAATCAACGGTATCATCAGCTCTCTCCCTTCAAGGACACATCACCAAAACAATTGGGCAACTACTCTCCATGCAATAAGAAAAGTAGATTAAGAATCTTGAGGTGTCTCAAATCTCGTTGGGGTGTCAATACCCATCATACAGCAAAGGCCTGATATTAGGATTATAAGCAAAACGATCCCCTGCATAGATGGAAACCGGAGATAAATTTAAGCCAGAATAACAACCCATTTAAACAGTCAGACTCGTGAAGTGAATAGATATAGTGCAGTTTCCTCAAAGTTCAAGGCAGGAAATTCATAGCCAAAAGAGGCATATATATGATCAAAGTTTTGTGAAAAGGAATTGGAGCTTTATCTAAATTAATAGCCAAATGGATAAAATTCAGTTTCCTGAAAGTTCAAGGCAGGAATGCTGCATCTAAAATTTGTAACATTCAGCAGCATCAGAAAGAAGCTAAACCAAAATGAAGCCAAATATAATCGCATGCCACTGCTTCTGTTGACAAGCAATTATCTGAGAAATAAGGGGTATTATTTCTTTTTTTTCTTTTTTTTTTTTTTTTTTGATAAGAAACATAAGAGAATATATTCATCAAAAGAAAGGAAATACACACTAATGGCGGAGGGTAGAGAACCCTCCCCAAAAAGCTATACAATCGCGGCTTTCCAATCATGTATAATCAGATGAAAACCAGTTACAAAAAACCTTCTTTTATAAGTGGTGTGTTGAGGCAGGGGTGATGAGATCAATGAAACAAGATTGGTCCAGAAAATAATAAACTAAATAACATGCAAATCTATTCCTAAATCCTGATAACGAAGCTACAAAAAGAAATGCCTTGCTTTAGTCTCACTACCTCCATAAACAAAGAATCATTATCCGTGGACAAACTAATTGGTCATGAGGTCTTCCTTATGTTTATTGGATGTAAAGTGCCTATCTCCTTTTGTAATTCTGAAAAAGATATATATATTAAACATGAATTAAATTCTTATCTAAGAAACTAAAATAATCAAAGACTGTTTCGAAGTAAAACCCATTGACAGCTATACGCTTCCTCAACTGTGCAAGAGATTTTATCCCCACATTGCTGTGTTTTGCGATTAAAACATGGAAGATGGAAACCCACTTGTCCATGGATTGCCCATGCTTGCAGAAATTACCTTATGTCAAAGGGAGCAACATTTGAGATTGGTCCATAGATTGCCCATTCATGGATTCCCATGCTTGCAGCAATTTCTCTTCCCCCGAGAAATGTCAAATCCATATTTCATAACTGGAGAAATGTTCTTTTCCTTTTGTTCCCCAAGCCAATACCTCCACTGAATTGGCAAATGACTTTCTAACCGCTTAAATGGTGTTGTTACCCAAAAAAGAAAAATGATCGGCCAGTGTTGGCGCACCCGGGCGCTCACCTCAAGCGAGAGGCGAGGCGATTTCGCCCAAGTGCACCTTGCAAGGTGCCCAGGCGAGCACTTTCAATTGGGCGCTCGCCTCGGTGCGCCTCTCGCCTGAGGCCAGGCGACCTGGCCTATATATATATATATATATATTTTAATTTTTAATGTGTTTTTTCTTAAAAGAACCTTTCTCCCTCGCAAAATACCTCAGTCCACAGACCTTAACCATTCTCTCTGCCTCTCGACATTCACCTTCACCACCCTCAATCTCCGACCATCGTCCGCTCCCATCTCTGACCATCACTGTCGCCGCTCCCGTCTCTAACTAAACTTATTGAATTTGGTTGTTTTATGTATCTTGTTGACATTTACTATGACACTATTTTGGTATTTATTTTTTAAACTATGTTTATTATATAAATGTATGCACTATATATATAATTTTTATTTATTTATTAAGGTACGCCTCGCTTCACTCGGGAGTCGCCTTTGTATCGCCCCTCGCCTCAAGGTGATCAAAGGGCTTGTCGCCTTGAGGTGCGCCTGAAAACACTGTGATTAGTCTAAGGCAAAAGACCAATAGATTACAAGAAAGCTCTCTAATTGGTACATATATGTCATGGATAACAGTTGGTAAAATCTTGAACTCCTGGCCCAACCTCGAAAGCCCATGGAAAATGAGATGCTCTCACACCACCCAAATCTAGAAGATCTAGTAGAGCTTCTCAGCCACACCAAGACAGCCACTCGAGCGCAATTCCTCAGCCATCTCGAGAAACAAACCAAGTAATATTCTTTAACATGCTTGAATTCAGGAGGATGTGCAAAGTTCCCAGACCTACATGGACTTGTCCCTAGAACATATAATGCTCCTCAACTACAGAACTCATCCCCTCAGCTTGCTCCGGCCTAACTCTCCCAACACCAACTTTTCATTGAAATTGAATACAGCATCCATTAGAGGACTTCCCAAAGGACCATCAAATTATATTAAAGTCCGCCATGAACAAACATCCTGAGCAGCAGTCACTAACAGCTCCAATTTCCCACCAAAAAGCAGCTCTGCCATGCTGAGAGTTAGACCCATAAACCCTTATGATCCAATAAGAAAAACTGTCAGTAAGTTGGAATATGGTGGAAAGAGGTACTTTATCTCTGTATCACCAATGCCAGATGCAGAATAGCGGACGAGTAAGTCAACCATCCGTCTGTACCTCATTTTCACTGCCTGGTTCAAGAACTGAATCAGTCTCAGATATCATTTTCAAAGATTTCATTGGAATTCCATCTGTGATCAAGCTTTTTTTTTTACCAGAATGTCAAGAAGTGTTTTAACCAACGCACAGAAGTCCCTCTCTGTCAAGAATGTGAGTCAAAATTTGAACCGTCTTATTAAAATATCTGGATTATCTAGCTCAGATGAGGACCTCTCCATCTAGAATAGCCATCCAAATTCATTCAAAAACTGCAAATTTTCATCATTTAGCCTTGGCTGCGAAGGAACATATAAGATGCCTCAACTCCTTGCAGATGGCACCATCACCTATTATGATCTCAGTAAGTTGGAATTTAATGAAAAGAAAAAACACCAACTAAGGAACTCCACAGTCAAAAAAGAGGCCGCATCCCATAAGAAGAGAATATCCCTTGAGGTTCCACACGCATCCTAGGCAAGCCACCCCATGTTATGGGAGCTCCAAACAGATTTAATAGAACTCTATCACCACTCCAACATTTTGTTTCTTGGAAGGCACCGCAACTGCACACATTCACAAGACACCTCTTACTAGTGACACCTGACCCTCTAAAATTCCAAGAAAGAATTTCATAAAATGCAGGAGCCCTCCAAGTCTTTCGAAACACTTTGTTACTCATAGCTGTTTTTTTTTTGTTTTTTTTTTTTGAATGAAGAAATCAACTTTCATTGAGATACAATGAAATAATACACAAGGACAGAAGCTCTCGTTAACCCTTCCTCCTTGTCTTGTGTGTTTTGGCTTTGAACCTTTTTATAGAAGCACGAAAATCTCCATGTTTTTTCTTTAGTAACAAGCCAGAACTTTAAGAGCATAAAAAATGGATAAGAGCCAATTCCACATGGGATCCAGGAAACCAATGTTCCACCTCATCAAGATACTTTAAACCATGAACCGAGAGGACATGGGATTTGGAGGCTTCATTATCTTGACCTGGCTCCTCTGTTCTCACATATTCAAGCAAAGTAGCTCAATCAAATTCCTCTAAAGCAGGAGAACTTGGAAGAGGAAGAGAAAACACTTTTATCTCCTAATAGGTAAAGGGAACGTCCCCCCCTTTGACAAGTCTGGGAGATTTCCTCCTTGATTTCTTTTTCTCTTTTGGTTTAGACTTTAGAGGCAGAACGAGATTTTGAAGGCATGTGGCCATCTGATAGAATATTATAAGAAATGATTGGTTTAGGCTTTTTGGCTTTGGGCTTTTAGCCTTACTGTCAGAAATAGGAATTTGAAGGACCAGGCTTTCTCTACGCAAGGCTCGCAAGACTCAAGGTCAGAAGCTAAAACAATTTGTTTTCCTTTGTCCTTATCATGCTCATAACCATTTAGTTTTAGCAGAGGATTGAATGAATCCTTCGTGTGACTCTCCAATGTGCAGAAATTTACTTCACTTCACTTGTAAAGTATAAGTTATGAATCTTTACCCAACCTCCATAAGAGGGAATAATAGAAACTTTTCCATGATTAATATGGTTCCATTTCATGCCACTTTGTAAGGCAGAAAAGTATTGGATTTAGCATAAACTTATCACCAATTAATTCCTAAAAATTTGAACAAATCTTGAGCCACTCGTCATGAAAGTTCTGGCTATTAACAAGAAGAGTAGAATCCCATCTAATATTGAAATAAATAAATCTTGTTGCTCTCTAATTCCATAGAGAGGGGACGGCCATTCAACTTATTTGGAGGTTCTTCAAGAGGTTTTTGGTTGACCACTCCAGCAAAAGAACAATTGGTGTCAATCAACTTCAAAGTATATTCTTGCTTGAGCACTTGAGGATGGAGAAAGAGGATAAAGTTGTCCATCCTTCCTTAGGGACTATAAATGGGAGACTCCTCTTTGTTTGTAACTTTCTACCCCTATAGTGATTTCCCTTACGGTTGACTTTCAAAGCATTTGTGGACTGATGAGCTTAAGGCAAGGTCAAAGAGAGTGTCAAGAAGCCCCGTGAGTTTAGACTCATTAAGGGCAATGCTATAAAGTGTCACTCCTCCCTTTTTCTAGGCAGGATTCGTTCGTTTTCCCGGTCAAATTCAAGCATAAAGATCTTGTCTGAACTGCACATCTAACCACATCTGCAGATGCAACCATTGTTGTCGAGGTTGCTAGTGAACTCTATTAAGGGACATGAGTTGAGGACGGGGGGAGGGGGGGATGGTGTTTGTGGAGGGAGGAACAAGAGATAATATTTGGGTCTTTCTACCTTTTTCTACTCTTGTTTTTTCCTCTCTTAACTTACCATGCATTTATTAATTACCTGGAAGCCCTACTTTTGTACATTTATTAATTACCTGGAAGCCCTACTTTTGTAAAGGCATCTTATAAATCCATATCCTCCAAGAAGATTTCTCTCCTTTCTAGACTTCAATAAAAGTACAAGGATTTTGCTCCGACCCCCAAAAATTGCCCGTGCTATTGTAGTCTTCATTAAAGAGATTACTTATCCGGGTGATAAATTTTCCTGTCATTTTAGCTCAATTCAACTCAAACAATTAAATTTTCATTGAAGAGATGAAAAGAAACAAAAGTTCAAAATACAAATCCGAAAAGAGGGACCAAAAAGAAAATAACAATAAGAAAATTGACAAGGGAGAAATTACTTTTAGCTCTATTTTTTTGGACATTACAAATCTTACCATATCATTCTCTCCTATTTATAAATTTCAATATCAACACAACACCATTATCACTTGCTATCTAGTACTATCATAATACATATTATAAATTCAGAGTAAATTATCCACATGGTTTCAACTTGCAACAACTAACCAGGCTTCCCAGAGCAATTTTTTAATAACTTCAGTTTTTATGGTAGGTTTTGAATCTGGCTAAATTATAACGAAATGTTATCTGTCTAGATTATCACAATAAAATGAGTACTTCGTGCTAAAATAAGTCAATTGTGTCTACTTTCATATAAGGTGAGGCCAAAATAGACAAATCGCAAAGCAAGAACATCACATAATAACTGTTAGTGACTCACAACTAAGAGACCCTCGAGAAGAGATGATTTAATTTGGCAGACTTCATCACAGAAATTTGCTGATTCAACTGATCCATCTCCAGAGGAACCTTCAGCAATGAATCTTTCTAGCTTCATATAAGAAGGGCGAATAGACCTAAAGGGATCAGATACATAAAGAATTTCGTACTTTGCCCCAACATGCTCTGCAGAAGTCATTATCTCCAACAAAGTTTTGCCTACAATAATTTCAAAACTCAGAACAAGAATTTTATAACATTATAGCATAACATCAATCATGTTGTTTATTCTAATAACCATCTGAAGATAAGAGTAAAATGGGTCCACCTACTTTCAGAAGTCCATGAATTGACTTCTTTAGGAGAATAAGGACCTCCATGACAGAAAACCACCAAATCTGTTTCTCCCTTCCGCTTCTTTTCCATTCTTGAAGCCATATAATCCTATTTATTTGATATAGAAAAACTACATAAAAATATTATAAATCTTCTAAGGAAACCAATGACTTTAATCATGTGAAGACATTTACATTAATCGAGTGCAGTCTTTGGAACGATTCATCCTCAAAAGAACACAACTCCAAGAAAGCACTATTGTTGATTCCAAGGTCATGCCCACATGATTTTTTAAACTCTGAGACCAATAAATTATCGATTGTACCCATTTCCGGTGTAGCCACATATGGGAATGACATTGAAAAGTTAGACCTTGAAAAAGAGACCTGCGAAAATGATCTTAGATTTAGAGTTAAAACAAAGACGTGCAATTTTAGAATTTACAGAACAAATTGCTTTTGCACACCTTAAGCAAGTCCAAAAGATTTGGATCCACGTGCTTGCTCAACATAACATCTGACTCCAACTATGAAAAGTAAAAGACTCGTCAAAACCAACATAAAACTGCATCAAACTATTATCCAGAATGGTACAAAAACTATTGGCACTTGGCACGTTAACATAAGAAAAAAAGACTTTTTAAACTAGCATCATAAGCCGAGTACAAACAAATAAATAGTTCTAAAAAAATATACAGAACAACGTTAATTGCATAAATAGATAATTACAAAAGTCACTAGTGTATTGTGCATCCCCCTCACCATTGTACTGTGCCATTTGGAATGACTCCTATCCTAAGAAGATCAAGTTCTTCCGATGGGAAACAAGCCATCTCGCACTAAACACTCATGATAAGCTACAAAGGAGAATGCCTTACATGTGTCTTTCTCTTTATTGGTGCCCTCTCTGCAAGCAGCACAGTGAATCTATTGGCCATATTTTCGTCTCCCGTGAGTTCTCGACCAAAATATGGACTAGAATATTGAACATCTTTGGTTTGTCAGTCGCTCTCCCCACTGATATGCCCTTATTGCTAGCGTCTACCCTCATTGGCCATCGTCTCAATAATGAGAAAAGATGCATCTGGCTACACTTCATTTGGGCTCTTCTCTGGACCTTATGGATAGAAAGAAACTAGCAGATTTTTCAAGCTAGGGCACGCTCTCATCACCTCCTTTTTTAATTCATAGTTTTGCTGTTTGTTACTTGATGTAAATGCTCTCCTATCTTTCATCATTATAGTTTTGCTTCATTATTATCCAATTAGAGGGCTTTTTTGTAACCCATCTATGGGTTCTCCGCTTTCTTGTAATCTTCCTCTCATATTTCACATATCAATGAA
>NW_019104592.1:87079-97945 GCF_001995035.1 Momordica charantia
CAAGTAGTTTCTTAGTTTTAGCTAATTACATCCTATCCTCCTAGCTAGAGTACTTATCTGGCAGTAATCTCAAATTCCTTTCAGCCAAATTCCCCAAGATATGCTTTGTTCACGCTAGCGCATAAAACTGTTTGCTCGTTTTGTGAATCCACCTTCAAATAATTGCACAATATTATTCTCTACTGCAGCATCCAGAACTTGAAAACCTCAAAACACATAATCCCATAATTTACTGCTAAAAGAACACTAGAAGAACACATGAAAGAGATCTTTGCCTGTATTTGGACATAGCACACACATACTTGGATTAAGAACCTAGGAAGGACACTTTTGAGCTCCTTCCAGAAATAAAATCTAGCCAAAAATATTGTAATTTTTTCAATAATAGGTGTCTAAAACTAAATTTTCGAAGGATTTCCCCCAAAGGTAGAGCAAGTACGAGAAGGGAAGTCATTCAGACTTAAACCCCACTTTTTGAGCCACCTCCAGAAGACTTTCCAAGTTTAGATTTACACCAAACACTGAGGATTTGACCCAGTTCACCTGAACACTCCAAGAATCTTCAAAAATAATTTTGACCATGTTGAATACATTTTCCGTCATGGCATCATCTTTCCATAAAAGAAGTGTATCTTCCGCAAATTGTAAATGGAAATATTTATCTGTTGCAAATGGAAATATGTGTCTGGTCTTTTCCAACTGAGAAGTCCTTAAAGTCCTTTTGAAAGCTCTACGTACAAAAAGTCATACTACAGTTTTTGTTTTTTAAATGAAACAAATGTTCATTAACTTTAGATTGAGAATAAATCTCCTCCTAAAAACTCTCCTATTAATATGAATTCTAAAATGGAAAAAATAAAAATAAAAATAGAGAGTAAATTAGTAATATATAAGCTCTCTTCAAGAGGTTTCCATGCGAAAGGTAGAGGAAAAAATATTGCATCTAATCTCTACCAAAAGCCAATAGATGAACTAAATAAATCTCCTATCTCTCTCCACCCATAGGCTCCACATAACTGTACACAATAACCCAGAAAATTTTTCCTTTTCCCCTGAAGTTTGGCCAAAAAATTTTGTTGCAATAAGACTCAAGTTTCTTGATTGATTGCATCCATGCATCCTAAAAGGATCATGAAACACCCTTCTTTTCGCTAAGAAAATGTCTATAATTAAAAAAAAAATACGATCAAATGAGGCTACAAAAAGAAAAAAAAAAGGTCAAACAAAATCACTGGAGCAATAATTTGAAACAAAATTTCCAAGAAAAAGCTCAAATTTTCTAGTGATTGAATTTAAAGTAATATCATAAAAACACATAATATCTATGATTGAGAAATAATTTTGGGAAAAATACACTTTTGGTCCCTGAGGTTTGCAGTAAGTGTCTATTTGGTCCTTGAAATTTCAAAATGAACGCTTTTGGTTCCTGAAGTTTGGATTATGTGTCTATTTGGTCAATGAAATTTTAAAATGGATCTCTAAAATTTGGAAAATAGTTCTAAATAGTCCTTTGACTATTAGTTGACTCATGAAAACTATGACATGGCATTCAACTTGCTGACTAGATTTATTGATATAAGATTTTTTAATGAGTTGTCAATGGTTTTGTTTTTTTTTAGGCTTAGGTGGCATACCTCTCTCTTTCCTTCCCAACCTTCCCTTTCAATCTTTTCCTCTTCTTCCTTCTTCTCCTCCTCCGGCAAATTGCGAGGAGGAGAAGAAACCAAATTAGGGATTTTCTTGTGGTTTCGGGGTTTTGTAGGGATCTTTTCTTCTCTGTAGCATTTGATTTTGTTTTTTCTTCTGTTGGGGATTTATTAATTGGGGATCTCTGTGTGGGATTTTCCAGGCTTTTACTCAAGGTGGAGTTTGACTTTGAAGCCAAATTAAAAAAGAAAGATGGACAAACAGAACAGAAGAAGGAAGTTTGGTGTTAAAACAGGGCTCGGTTGCTTTGTGGTTTAAGGCGATTGTTTTCCTGGTGGGAGAAAATTGGATTTAGCGATCCAGAAAAACTCTCTTAATTATTTGTGGGTCTCATTGATTATAGCAGGAGGGGGAGAAAATCAAGGACCTCTGTAATTTCAAGATCTTTTAGGTTTCCATCAAGAAATTGCAGGAGAAGAAGAAACCAAAAAATGGACGAAGAGACTAATTCTTGGCTCAGGAGAACGAAATTTTCTCACACGGTTTACCTTCGATGGGATTCCTTAAGATTGAATCTTGTTCCTTTCATCGTCGAGCTCCCTCCTCTTGCCGGAGGAGAAGAAGGAAGAAGAGGAAAAGATTGAAAGTGAAGGTTGGGAAGGAAATAGCGACATATGCCACCTAAGCCCAAAAAATTTAAAATAAAAAAAAAAAGAAACCCTTGCCAATTCATTAAAAAATCTTATATCAATAAATCTAGTCAACAAGTTGAATGTCATGTCATAGTTTTCATGAGTCAACTAATAGTCAAAGGACTATTTAGAACTATTTTCCAGATTTTAGGAACCAAGAGTGTCCATTTTAAAACTTTAGGGACCAAACAGACACATAATCCAAACTTCAGGGACCAAAAGTGTTAATTTTAAAACTTCAGGGACCAAATAGACACCTACTGCAAACCTCAGGGACCAAAAGTGTATTTTTCCTAATTTTAATTAGTTAAAACCAACTAAAAAAAACTTTACCAAATAGACCCAAATAGGCAGCATGATAATGTAATCCTTCTTTGCTGTGTTCATTTCAATAAATTTCCTTTTCAATTTCTTATGGTAAGGATCTATAGTTTTTTCCAGCTGATCAAGTCGAAACAAGGAAAATGCGAGTGGGTTTCCCTTTACTCATCAAAAGCAACGAATTAAAAGAACGACCTCCGTCTAACAAAACCCTCCTCCAAATGCCACTTGGAGTTTTTGAGAATGACCTCTATTTCTCAGATATGAACTTGGGATTTTCTGAACAAAATAGAAAAGAAGGGAAGTCAAGTGAGGATGTCAGAGGAAGTCAGTGACAGCAGCGTCGACAAAGTCTACTTTAGAAGATAGACGACAAAGAAGAAATGGGGAGGAGAAGAGAGAAAAAAGGCACATCATAAAGAAAAATATAAAAAATATACACATTTTTGCTAACTCATTTAAAATTTTCATGTCAATATAACTAATCACTAATTAACTATCACGTCATCTTTCAATTACATCAATTAATGGTCAAATGTTCACGGACCTTTTTTTTCTGACAAGAAATAACTTTTTATTGACAGATGAAAAAGAAAATTGTTCAGGATACGAACATCTGAATGGTCACTAAGGTTTGAGTTGGGTATTTATTTGGTCCCTAAGGTTTCAAAAAAAGATATTTTAGTTCTTGAGGTTTGAAAAATGGTTTTTTTTTTTTTGAACAAGATACAAACTTTTTATTGATGAATGAAAAGGAACAATATTGTTCAATGATACAAACTCCCATAGGAGTGAACAAAAAAGAAATAATTAAAATAAAAGAAATAAAAAAGCCATCAACATAAAGAACCATCATTAGAGGGGAGGGGAGTTATAAATGTCTCCCAATTCATAAAAAGCATACTAGGAGAATAAGAAGAGAAGAGATCAGAACAAACACGCCATTGTGAGGCTTTGATTTGGCTATTAAGAAGCACTCTATTGGAGAAAAATTCTTGCCTTCAAAGACACTTTGATTTCTTTCGAACCACAGGAGAGCTTTTATTCCAAAAGCCCAAAGCAAATTGGCTTTAGAGCTTGCTTGCAAACCAATGAAAAGCTGTAATATAATGTGAGGTACCTCCAGACCCATTAGACTTCAAACATTGATCAGAACTTCTCCCAACAAACCTCCGCATAGCTACATGAAAAAAGACATGTCTTTGGGATTTTCCATTTGCCTTGCACATTAAACATATCGATGTCTGCATCAATGTATTAGGTATTTTCTTTTGTAACGTCTCTGAAGTGTTAACTTTGCCCATGAGAAGGATCCAAACCAAAAAGTTAACTCTCTTAGATCCATAGGATAGAGAAAATTTCCTTAGGAATATTAGAGATCGGATGCTCGGACTTACTCAACGAACGGATAGAAAATAAGCCCGGGACCTCCAAACTCCATACCCAATTATCTTCTAAATCACTGACGGAAATAGAAGAAAGCAAGGATAAAAGATTTGTCAATTCAATGACTTCGTCATCCTTCAAAGAACGCCTAGTAGGCAGCCTCCAAGAAGAACCAATGCTATCCCAAGCATCCGCGGCAACGAAAGGATTTTTTTTTTTTTTTTGAACAAGAAACGAACTTTTCATTGATAGATGAAAAGGAACATAAAATGTTCAAAGATACAAACTCCCTGAGAAAGGATTAGAAGAGATCCTAAACATAGCTGGAAATCTATCTTTAAGCAATACATCTCCCACCCAAAGATGATGCCAAAACAAACTCCTTTCACTATTCCAAATTTTTAAATAGGAAAACGATTCCACTTGCATCCATGCTTTGAATATGTTCCTCCAAGGACTTCTTCCTGAACCAGCCAACTTAGGCAAAGTGCACCAACCACCAAAATCAGAACCATAAATACTAGCCACCACCAGCCTCCATAAACTTGGATTCAACACTATAACGCCACCCCCACTTGGCAAGCAACTTCTAGCAAAATTCCCAATGCCAAGACCGCCTTCTTCACGAATCAAAGAAGTTATGTCCCACCTAACTAAATGTTTTACTGAACCTTTCAACGAATCTCTCCAAAGAAAGGATCGAACACTTTTCTCCATTTGCTTGCAAATTCGCATAGGAACCTTGAAGAGAGAAAAGTAATATAATGGAAGATGTTCAAGAACCGATTGACAGAGTCAATCTTCCACCCCTCGAAAGTTGGTATCGCTTCCATCGATCTAACTTCTTCGTGATCTTGTCTTGAATAGGGCTCCAAAAATTATCATGCTTTGGATTACCCCCTAACGGCATATCCAAATAATACAACGGAAACTTTTCAGCTTTGCAACAAAATCTAGAAGCCATTTGCTGAATTTTCTAAATATTCATATTAACTCCACTTAGAGAAGACTTCTCCCAATTAACCTTCAAGCCCGAGAGCCATTCAAAGGCTTTAATTGTGTCAAACAAAACAGCCTGCATTTTCATCATTATCTTTGTCAGACAAGAGTGTATCATCAGCAAATTGCAAGTGTGAAATATGCACTGAATTCCTGAAGCCATCTTATTTTGCATTTTTGAATTAGAATCCTTTCCTCACTTATATATAAGTCGAGTAGCTTCTATCTCAGCAAACTTCTTTTACCAACTTCCTCCTGATTTAACTTTGAACTTTCTGCCTTTAAATCGATCAGATTAATTTCCTCAATGATTTTATCCTCTAATGCCTTTCGGACTGCCTCATTCTGATGGTGCCATTGCTTGAGTGAGATTTCAGATTCCTTAACTTAGAAGAGATCACATAACCTTCTCATCCATACAAGTGATCATTAGAAAGTTTAGATTCAATCAAACTTACACAATCTTTGGCAGATAACCATGTATTAAAGAACCGAAAGGGACATGGCCCCCAAGTTGAATCCCCTGCATCCAGAAAAATGGGAAAGCAATCTGAGGTGATCCTTTCAGCCCTATAGACTCTGGATTTGCTTAAAAGGGAGACCCAATCGACAGACACACAGAATCTATCTATCAGCGAGTGAACACTGTCATTTTCCATCTTGGACCATGTGTAGCTTCCATTAGAGAGAGAGATTTCAACAATCTCTAAAGCTTCAATCACTTAATTAAAAACTCTCATCACCTTTGAAATTCTTCCACCGGAGGATCTGTCCCCTATCCACCGAGTCAAATTAAAATATCCTCCCACACACCAGAATCTATCAACGAACCCCTGAACATCTTTGAGCTCTTTCCAAAGAAGCTTTCTTTCTTTATAATTTGTTGACCCATAGACATTTGTAACACACAAATCCTGAATATTACAAAAAGAGATAGTGATTGAAAAAACACCATGAAGAATCTCCTGCAATTGAATCTTGCTCTCATCCCATAAAGTAATCACCCACCGATGTTCCAACAGAGTCTAACTGAGTCCAGCCAATGTCCCTTGAACTCTAGAGGGATTTTATAATGGTTTCATCAGTATGTTGTAGTTTCGTTTCTTGTAATAGGAGAATATCAGGACATTGTTTCTGAATAAACTTCTTAATCTTCAAACGTTTTTTATAATCATTGAGGCCACGAACATTCCACGAAAGGATTTTCATTGAGGATCAAGGGTTGGAGCAAGTGTGAGACCAACCGAATTAAAGAAGGGGGAACATATGGGATTGACGTATCACTAGGAGAAGGAATTGAACTCTTCTTATTAAACTCTTCTTCTAGTTGAGGCAGCTTATCAGACGTAGGCCTTATTGTGTCAGTTGAGGCTTCTTCTTCCAACCCGAAAATATTGTACAATACTTCTCCAAAGGAGAATTCCCCTGAATTACTTAAGAACTCTTGCTGATGATCTTCAAACGGTGTGACGTCAGGACTACTAATACTGACTTCAAAATCCTCTTCATAATCTGAAATTAGATCTTTCTTCGGTGTTAAATTGGCCAGGGGATTAAAAGAATAAATCACACCAGGCTTTGCTTGATTTACGAGACCACCATCATCATAATTACTATTCTTTTTATCACCAACGGTTTCAAATGATTTGAGGAGATTTGAGCAAGGAATATCTTTCAAATCTTTTGAGACCAATCCTTTCGGAGGGAGACAGATAGATTTTTGCCTAGTATAATGAAGAGGAAAAGGCGCAATTAATTTCCCTCCTTTTTGCCCAACTGTCTTATTAATTTCCTCTGATGAAATGTCCTTAACTGTTGCTAGAAACAAGGGATCTTTTTTAGTATTCTCCGTTAATTTTGCCTCGAATTTGTTAATTGAAGATCTTTCGCCTCCTCCTTCCGAATTATGAGAGGATAACGTATCACTCTGTTTGCATATCTTCTCTATCTTTTCAGATTCCTTTTTAGAAAGCCCATAAAAACTGTTGCTATTAATTTCCTTCTGAAATCCAAGAGAATTCGAAAAAATCTCACCTTGTTCTGTTCTCTTTCCAAAATAAACATCCTTCCTATCAAAGTCAGAAGGATTTTCTAAGAGACCAGCCGGAATCGCTCCTTCCTCCTTTTGAAGATCAAGGGACATCTCTGTATTAGGCTCGGCCCTTTCATAATTAATGCCGCCTTTTTCCCTGCAAGAATTAATTCCCCAGTTGTATGCCCCAGTTTGCAATCAACCGCCTCGAATTCTATTTCGATTTCCTTATTTAAGATTATTTCCATCCCCCGGGACCCTTCGTCTACCATATCAATCTTTAGAGGATCCGACTATTCATCTTCCAACATCCTTCTACATCTTTCAATGTCCAGAGGGTTTGAAAGAGATTCAAGATCCATGCTAACAACTGGCTATGGAGGCCTATTGGCTGAAACCCTAATCTCAAAGGATCCAAACTTCTCATCAGCAAATGGTCGCCATGGCCGAAATTAAGCCACAGAAATTCGGTTGAACTTTAATGTAATCGTCTTCTGCTTCCAACATATTAAGAGTCTTTGAAGACATTTTCAGCAACCCACCTAATTTTATTCCAATAGCTTCAAAAGTAGAGCGAGTCCAGTGATACAATGGAAAGTCCTTAATGGTTAACCAACCACCATATCCATGAATAAACTCTTTTCTATTATGCAGGTAAGGGCTTCACATTTCAAGTTTAATATGAAATTTTCCTATCTTTCTCCAGTTTCCAGATAGCTCACAGGGTTTGAGAACTTATTACACAGTCAAGAGAGAATTTTTCTTTTAAAGCCTTGGAAATCGCATTCCAATCGTCATGTGCACACCCCTTAGAAACCACCATAAGGCGATTCCAATCTAACTCCGGCACTTCTTCTTTTTGAACCCAATAAACTTGACCTTTGTCAACTTTAGACATCCTTCTAATAATGCATGCGGCCTTTGCAGGCTCTAACTCACATTTTCCAGCAACCACATCGGCATAAGACCTTCCATCTTTAGGGGTCGACTGCAGGACAAATCTTTCTATCATTTCCGTAAACCCCTGGTGAAGCTGTTTCCCTACTTCAGCAGCATTCTGCACAGTAGAGTTTCGATCATTCCTTACCATCTTCAAAGCTTGAACTTATGTAAACCTGATAGAGAAAGTTTTCAACATCTTCCAAAATACTTGCCAACCATCACTTTTCGATCCAACAGGGACAAGTACTCTCTTCCTTCCACTCGTAGAAGGCCATACCACCCATTCTAAGAACCAAATTGCCCAAGATCATCACGTAACCGGAAGAATAAGGAATCTGGTATCGATTGCTGATTAACTTCCAACATGTGATTTTCGAGCCATAAAAATTGAGAACAGTGCAAGGATATCACAGTTTTCCTTGTCACATCCTCGACCATGAACATATCATTCTCAGCCCAAATACAGAAGAAGGAACCATCAATACAACAACTACTGATTTCCATTATGAAAACCCATAATGAAACACGAACGATAAGACTAAGATCAAACTAGAGTCAGGCTAAATCGGAAACTAACAGCAAAAGAGAGACCGAAAGGAAAAGGAGGGAAGGAAGAGAGAGGAGAGAGAACAGAGTATTTTTTACCAAGCTCCCAAGAAAAATGGTTATAAATTATATTTTATCCTAAAAGAAAAATCTCCATCCTTCTTGTCATTATCTCTCCCCCCTCCTCCTTTCTTCACCTTTATCTCCTCTATTCCCCTTTCCTCGTCACCCTTATTCCCTCCCATAGGTCATCCTCCCTCCTTCCCCTCCCCGTCGCCATGTACCCATCTCTCTTCTCTTTCTATTTTTTCTCTCTCAAACTCTAGAAACAACAAGTACCCCCAAAAAAATGCCTATTTCGCCAAAAACCCATATAACCCAAAAGAAGAGAAGAAGAAACACTATGGTGGGACAAGAAGGAGGTTGATTAGAAGAGATGCCAAATCGAAAACTCAATTTGGTCCAAAATCAAAGAGTGGGGCGACGTGGGTTTTTTATTTTCTAAAGTGAAAACTCTTTTTTTTTAACAAGATCCAGCCTTTTCATTGATGTATGAAAAGGAACAAAAATTGTTCAAAGATACAAACTCCCGGAGGAGTGAGAGAGAAAAATGAAAGCAAAAGAAAGAGTAACCAACACAAATAAGAATCACAACTAATGTGGAGTTATAAATGTCTCCCAATTAGAAGAAAAAAAAAAACCTCTCAATTAGTACTAGGAGAGTTAACAAATAAATCGGAGAGAGCACACTATTGAGAAGCTTTGAACTTAGCAAGGTTGAAGCTTTCAAGTGGTGACCTACTTTTTCCTTCAAACACCCTTTGATTTCTTTCGAACCATAACTCGGATAGAATAGCTTTGAAGTCATTAACCCAAAGAAGACTAGATTTTGGAGGCAAACTCGACCCAAACAACAATTGAATAATGTTCTAAAGTGAAAACTCTTGAAGGTAGAATCCTAGATCAATCAAAAGCTTGGATAGTATCATACCTACTTTACAGATTTTTTTTTTTTTTGGATAACTGGGAGTCGGAGCTTTGCTCCCCTATACCTAGGGGCACCCGCACTCCAACAAATATCAAAATATCAAAATTTCTAACTGATACGACATGCTACTTTTTCCATTCATTCCTTTCAGGACCAGTCGTGGTCTTACAAACTCATAACGAATCGCAATTTTACCACTAAACTATATCCGCGCCTCAAGGTCGGAACCCAGGAGAAATCAAGGGCTTTTGGTATTAAGCTCACCAAAAGGTTCGAACTAGAGACCTCTAAGACAGTATGACCTCTAAGCCAGTATGACCAAGAGACCCCAAGCCCTTCCCAACCGATCTATCCCTTTGGGGCATACATACTTTACAAACTTAATACAACTATTTTGCTATGCTCTCTTTTCAGTCTTGAGATCTATCATTTTTTTTTAACAAGATACGAACTTTTCATTGATAAATGAAAAGGAACAAAAATTGTTCAAGAATACAAATTCCCAAGGGAGTGAAAGAAAATAAAAAACAGAAAGCAGAAAATTTTATAGCAAAATTAGAAATGAGTTATAAAGGCTCCAAACTATATTCAATGTCTTGAGATCTATCATAAATTCTACTTGTTTAGAAGAGGGAAAAAAAGCTTTAACATAAGTATCTACACAAAGATCGGAGAGGACAAGTTCTTCTCATTAAATCTTTCACATGGGATTCTTCCTCATATCTTTCCAAATTCCACGACTGGAGGTCTATTGCCTTCTTACATCCAAAAAAAATCATGAGAAAGATAAAGTAAATTTATAAGAGTTTATATATCAAACCAAGATAGCCCCAAAGAACTTCCCATTAGCGTAATAACTTAAAAGAGGTTTGCAAAGGAAGCAGATGACCTCATCAGGCAATAGGGCTTGAGAAACAGAGGTTGGTGAAAGGAATGGAGAGAGAGGTGAAGTGAGTTTTATTTGTCCATGGCAAATGAGGCAAAGGAAAATGAGAGATTCACATAAGGCAGCATGGATTCCATCTAAGAGGAAGAAAAGCTAAGATTGAGCTCTATTTTTCATCTTCTCAGCAAAGGGCGGGAGCTAATTTCTCTCTCCTCCATCTTCACTCATCTGGATTTTGGTGGGTGTGTCAATGGATTCTGAAGGGGAGGGTAATGGAAGGGAAAGGGAACCGACGAGAGAGAAGAGAGGCGATGGGAAAGAGGAGTGGAGGAGGGAGAAAGGTGAAGCGAGGAGAGAGAGACAGTGACCTAGCCCATAGGAGAGAGAGACAGTGACCTAACCCATAGGAGAGAGATTTTCCTTATAT
>NW_019104592.1:109276-124314 GCF_001995035.1 Momordica charantia
GCAGAGAATACCGGTGTTCTCCATGGCGGCCCTGAGATTGTCGAGGGTCTCCTGGTGATAGTCATGGGAACCGTGGGAGAAGTTGAAACGAGCAACATTCATCCCAGCCTTCAAGAGCTTCTCGATCATGGGGACGGACCTGGATGCCGGCCCCAAGGTGCAGACTATTTTAGTCTTGGGTTTCTTCTCAATCGGCAATCCCTCCATTTTTGTGATGGGGAAGAAGAATAAACGAAAGAGTATCAGATATTTCTGGGAGGAAGAAGAAGATCCAGAAAAATGGAAAATGAAGAGGGCGGATCGGATCGAAGAAGAAATTGAATAGGGAGGAAAAGCCAGGGAAGGCCTTCGGGTTTGATTTCTTGATAAACGAACAAGTACGAGTACGGATACGATTACATGGATTTTTGTATTGGAGGTCAACTCTAAATAAAGTCTGCAGCACCGCAGTATACATTCGTTTTTTTTTTTTTTTCGCTTCTTCTGTTTAAAGAAAAATTCATTCTATACCAATATGTTGTTCTTCTTCCCCTACATTTGTGAATTTGGGAATCAGTACTTTATCCTTTAGGCTATGGTTTAAACTCATTCTGGTCTAATTTTTGTCTAATTTATATCAATGAATCACCATGGTCATTCGTTTATACCTGCTTGTGCTTAATCTTTTTCTTTCTTTTTTTTTTTATTCATTTTTTTAGAAGAAGCTTGTGCTTAAATTTGTTGCTAGGTTTAGGTGTTTTTAATCTTCATTTATCAACACAGGATAAAATCAAGTTTGGAATCAATTTCCATAAATTTGTAATTTAAAAAACACAATAATGTATATATAATTTCATCCTTATTATATTTTGTAGTTTTTTTTCGAATGGAAATCGAACTCACAGCCTCTCACATCCTCTTAATTGGAGATATATATCAATTACTCCTGGACTATTAAATTTTTAGCTTATTATATTTTTGGTTACACTTATTTTGAAAATTTCAATTTTATCATCTAGAGATAAAAGACTATTTAATCACAGTTGTCTTTAAAAACAACATTGAATTTTAGAGAGAAAAAAAGTGATATGGTTTCTAAAAATGTTATTTCTATGAACATATTAAAAAAAAAGCAAAAAAGATACACCTTGTAACCCTATTTTGAAAAATTTTGAATAACTTCGGTTGGGAAATTAGGCGCTCAAAATAATATCAAGAAAGATAGGGAAAACAATAAAAACGACACAACAAATTTATATTGGTTCACTCCACCGTTTATGAGCTACGTCCAGTCTTCTGCTCAGATATGGGTTCCACTATAATATGAGATTGGAAATATTCGCTATATAGAGATTCCAACAAAAGTCTCATAGCTTCTAAGTATTTAACCCTGATCAAGGTTTTAAATGTCGATGTCGATAGAAATGTCGAGTTCTCAATTTCATGGAAATATCTATAAAATATCGATGTCCATGATTATTTATGTAAAAGTTAGAAAAATTAAAAACTCGTAAAAAATATTTAAATTAACAAATAAATATTTTCCTATGTCTAAATTAGTTAAAAATAACTAATATTAACATTACGTATATATTAGTGACATTTTGTTGATATTTTTCATATTTTGTCAATTTTATTGTATTATTATGAAAATGTCGATTTACCGCTCGTGTCGATGTCAAACCCATGAAAACATGAATATGTCGATGGAAATGTCGACGTGTCGACAGATATTTAGAACCATGACCCCGATATACTTAGGTACAAGGCATGAAAAACTCATAATAATATCGAGATACAGTTACCCCAAAACTATCAATCTCAATCTGCCATTTTTGTGTTCTACCAACCCGAGCCACTGCCATAAAATAGGTGCCAAAAACTCCCCAAAGTTAGCTGCAAAAGAATACCCACGATTACTCTTCAATTTTCGGCTCAAACCTAAAAAAGGAACACGATTCCCTTTTATAAATGTCGTCATAGCGTTGAGATGCTGGGCGTATCTCAATGCTACGACCAACAACATATATTATTTTTTTTTTTTCTGATTTCACATTGCAGCGCTAGTTGTCCTCTCAGTCAGAAGGCCTGTGCAATGCTTGATGCTCATTTTTGTTCGTTCCTTCGATCATCCCGACACATCCCGACTCAACCTATCTCTATCTCTAGCTCATTCTGACGTCGATTTGACTCCACCAATTCCAACAATTTCAAAGCTAAACTTAATTTCATAAAAATGAAACTAGAAAATAGCATAAAGTTCATTGACTAAATGATCAATTTAAACCATTATAAAAAGAGGCACTTGCAATTATAACAACAACAAAAAATAACACATTTATTTGCAAATATAGCAAGTTATTTTTAAAACACAAATAATAAAAGGTTAAATATACCCTAAAACCTAATATAACCTAATATACCTCTGTAACTCTGAAATATCATTATATTTGAACCACCATACATACTCGTATATGATTATCTGATTCTAATATACATCTAATATACCTACATTATGTATATGCTAATCTACCTTATTCTACCATATTGATATAACTGATATTTGTATGATGATGTATCAGTATTGATATAACTATGATATTTGTGTGATGATATCCATTGATATATGTCTGATACACACTTCTAATATGATTATCTTCGAGTCAGATTGGCGGTTTGGTTATCAAAACCTGACCCAGATATACCCCTAGTAAAGGTCATTTCTCATCATAATTTTTTTTTCTTTTAAGGTACAATTTCTCATCATAATTTGAACATTCCGATTCCGCCTATTAGTATAAATTAGTCCATAAAAATAATGGCCTGATAAGAGTTATCGACATCAATTGCATAAACAACGAATCTGACTCCAACTCCTACATCCGCAGATGGGGTGGGGTTTTCATTCCCACAACCCACAACAAAACTACACCCTCTGAGCACGATCATCTAACTCAACCAGGTACTTTTCCCGCCCATTGTATTCTGAAGAAATTATAATCTGTATGGATCAGAGTTCATCATGCTTCTCTGCCTCTTCTTTATTCAGCATGTCCAACTTGTTTTTCAGTTCCTATCAAACATTGCGTGGGTCCCGTCAGTGTGCAAAGTCTAATATTATCTAACAACATCGTGATCAACAGCAGACCAGCAGATATGCAACACAATAAATGGTACCTGAAGTTTTTCCTCTACACAAGCAGCTGGGGTTGATAACAATGCCATGTATCTGTCACAAACGCCCAATATGTTGTTAGTGAGACAGAGAGAGAGAGAGACGCGGGGCATGGGGGGTGGGAAGAGAGAATCTTACTCGCAACGGCTAGGTTCATCTACGTCAGTTATGTCATTTTTAAGCCCACATCTTAGCTTGACCTGAGGAATAAACATGGAACTGTCAGAAGAAGGAAGTTGATCAACCTTGCCTCCAAAATACGAGAAATGCATAGATGACCATAATTTTCAAGAAATTATCGTACGTCTAAAATTAGGTCAAACATATGATCAGGAAGTAATTTATTATCATGAAATAGTCAAATATGCAAGAAAATTTAAATCATTTTGTCCTTTGGCAAGTTTTAATTTTTTTACAAGTAAAGTTATTCGCAAGACACCTTCAAGCTTCTATCAGGTCCATTCCAGCAAGTATCCCCACTTGAAAAGATCATGACCCTATATGAGTCCTCAAATTTATCCCAGCGCCTGGTTGGAACAAAAAATTAATCATGTTAAGAAAAGAAGAGCAGAGTGAATATTACGTAGGCTAGTAACTTGAGATTTTATCTGTGAGAGGGATAACAAAAGTAAAATAAAAGAGTAGATCAATACTACGTTTACTAGTATACTTGAGAGACTAAATATGTGTGTGAGATAAGAGACTCTGAAGGTAGCAAGAGCTCCAATCAATATCCTAGCAGTCTGGTGGTATCTCAAATTTACACATAAAAGACTCCTTTTACAGTAAATATATAGGATACAGATTGCCAATGCCTTACCCCAAACGAGTTGTTGAGTGCCCCTCGACCTGTGAAGCTTGTTTGTAAGGGCAGATTTTGTAAACGTATCTGGACAAAGAACCGAGACTTGAGATTAACCACAAGAAAATAAAAGTTCAACCAGCACAAGAAAATCCTTAAAAGATGAGGAAAACTAAAACGTAAAATTAGCTACTTGTTCTGCTTGCTTTCAAAACATTGGTCATAGAATGAATAGAACTCCTTCTCTGAACCTGCAATTAGATAGAAACATGGAATAATAAATTAATATTTTGATATTCTAAGTTGATGTTGCATTATAAATGTGTAAACAGTATATCTCATAGTCATACTAACCAAAATCATTCTTCAGCTTCTGTGATAAACTTGAGATTCTTGACTGTATTTTTGATAACTTGGCACTGGACTCATCAAATTCCTTGCGCACATTAGCAGCATCTGATGAATGCAAATGCAACATAACAATTTTCATTTATACTCTTAAAGTTGCAGTCCAAGCATCAAACACCATGAACTTGTAAGCTTGTACCTGATTGGTTCACTGGAGACTGGAATATATTAACAGCTTTCAGGACATTTCGAACAGTTTTTTGTATCTTCTCAAGCCAGGAGGGGCTACTTTGGGTTTCCACATCTAGATATATGATAAAAAATGCAAGAAATATTTCAAAACTAAAGGCTTTATAGCAATAAATGAAAATAAGTTGGACAATAAGATAAACCTATTTTTCAACCTGGTGAGTCCAATTCTGTATCTGAATAATATCTCTCGGATGAAGCAGAATCATCATGATTTTCATCTCTGATATCTTCTAAATCATCCTCTAGGTCATCGCCGTATCTGTGGGTATCATCATCAGTCTCTGAAGCATAACCGTCATTGTCATGTGTATGTTTTAAGATATCATGGCTTTCTTCATCACTGTCATTCGTGCTATCCATATTCCCCGACTGTTCGTCAGTATTTTCTCCTGTCCAACGAGAAGCGACAAGGCGACCCAACTCTTCCCTCGACAATTCCTCTGAGCTAGCATCATTTTGCTACAAATTTCATGCAAATTGAATACAATTCAACGAGGAACCAAATATCATAGATTAGAACAAACGGTAGAAGAAATGGACTTGTAGATTTAAGTTGGAGGAGCCATTTTACAATAAGATGGCAGTCAAAGCATTAAAGGCAGACTCTCAGTGGCAGAAGTCATTAAAGGGAGTTTCTCTTTGAATATTTCAATTTCTCTCCAATATATCTGATATTTGCTTATCAAACATGTATGGCCCTACAGATTATAGAGAGAGGAAATCTTTTTGGGGTGAACTTCGGAATATTGCAGCCTTTAGCAAGAGTTTTTGGTGTATCGGAGGTGACTTCAATGCCACTAGGCAGATATCTGATGGATCATCGGGAGGAAGAATCAGAAAAGGGATGTGAAGATTTAACAGTATTATTGAGGAACTTGATCTCATGGAGGTGCCTTTATCAAATGGGAGGTTTACATGGTCTCGAATTGGAAGTTACAGCACTCATTCTCTTTTAGACAGATTTTTTATCTCAAAAGAGTGGGATATTCAGTTCAGCAATCCTAGAGTTGTTAGAGGAGAAAGGGTAACATCCAATCATTTTCCAATACTCATTGAAGCAGGGGGTCTTATTTGGTGTCCTAATCCATTCAGATTCTTCAACTCATGGTTAAAAGAAAAGGAGCGTCTTAGTCTTATTGAAACAAAGCTCTTGAAAGATACTTCTTGTGGCTGGATAGATTTCTCTATTTTCTCTGAACTAAGGAATCTTAAAAGTTCCCTTAAGCAGTGGCATTTGCTGAAGAAGCGAAAAGCTAAAGAAGAGCAGATTCTAACAGTTTGGCATCAGAAGAGGTATAAAAGAGGGCTTCCTTGCAACTTAGCTTGACTAACTTGTATATTACTGAAGAACAGAACATGTTCCAAAAGTGCAAAGTTCAGTGGCTGAAGGGAGGTGACGAGAACAGCAGGTTTTATCACTGGTTATTGGCTGCCAGAAGGAGAAAAGCTATAATTACAGATTTGAAAGATGGTCAGGGCAATTCTCTTTTGAATAATCGAGAAATTGAGAAAGAAGTAATCGGATTTTTCGAAGCATTATACTTATATGATGAAGCCTTAGGTTTTTGCTTAGTGGTGTAAATTGGAGGCCTATCTCAAAACAGAATCATCTGTGACTGGAAAGAAGATTTGATGAAGTTGAAATTTGGCAAGCTCTGAAAGGGTTGGGCAAGAATAAGGTTCCGGGGCAGTTGTGGAAGGGGGATTTCATGCGCTTGTTCGAGGAATTCTACAAGAAGGATCATATAAATGCTTGTTTAAAGGAGAATTTCATTTGTCTCATCCCAAAGAAGGAATTGGTTGAGCAAGTGAAAGATTTTCGGCCTGTTAGTCTTACAACTTCAGTATTAAAACTATAGCTAAGGTTCTAGCAGAAAGGCTCAAAAAAGTACTTCCTTCAACGATAGCATTGAACCAAAGTGCTTTTATTGAAGGAAGACAAATTCTTGATCCAATTCTAATTGCCAACGAGGCTGTTGAGTCCTATAAAGCTAGAAGCTTGACATCGAGAAGGCTTTTGACAAGGTGGACTGGGAGTTTTTACTTGATGTGCTACACCAAAAAGGTTTCAGCAAAAAGTGGATTTAGTAGATCAATGGCTGTATTAGAGGAACAAAATTTTCTGTCATCATCAACAGAAGACCAAGAGGAAGAATTCAAGCCTCAAGGGGTCTAAGACAAGGAGATCCCCTTTCTCCCTTCCTCTTTATTATTGCTAGTGATGTTTTCAGCCGTCTTTTAGAAAATATCAACTCAAAGGGAGTATATGAAGGCTTTGTAGTGGGAAATGATCTGGTCCATATTTCACATTTACAATTCGAGGACAATACTCTACTCTTTTGCAAAAATGATGATCAAATGTTGGAAATCTTATTTGATACTAACAAGGGCTTCGAATGGCTTTCCAGGCTGAAGGTGAATTGGGACAAATCTACAATTTGTGGGGTTGATACAGAAAACCAGAAAGTTTCTATGATAGCCCAAAAGCTCAATTGTAAGGTAAAATTCTTTCCTTTGCTGTATCTTGGCCTTCCATTGGGAGGGAACCCGAAATCATTGGATTTTTGGAACCCAGTCCAACAAAATATTTCCAAGAAGCTCCATAGATGGAAAAGACTTCATCTTTCAGGACGGGGTAGATGCTAAACAAAGAAACCAAAAACCCATGAAATAGATGGGATCTGAAGTCCAAGAACAGATGCTAAAATATTTCATCAATAAAGCTGGCCAATTCAAAAGGACTAACTGCTGAGGAAGAGTTAACACAATTGAAGCCTTTCAAAAGAAATATGAATCGGTACTTTCCAATATTCTGATTTATCACGTCTCTTTATGCCAATCGGTTTTTTTCTATATTCCGGTTTATCACACGTCTCTTTTTAAGATGCTGGTGAAAGTGAGTAAACAAATTGAGAAAAGTACGAGGAACTTTCTTTGGGATGATTATTCAAATGGTTGAAACACTTGGCTTTGGAGGATGGAGGTTTGGGAATAGGCTTTATGTTAAAACGAAATCGTGCTCTTTTAGCTAAATGGGGTTGGCGTTTCAGCTCAGAAGTGTCCTTTCTTTGGCAACGGGTGGTAGCTAGTATTTATAATATTGATTGTTTTAATTGGAACATGTTGCCTTTGAAAATATTAGATTCTTATTAAGAAAGGGTGACTGAGTTGCACTATTCTCTCTTCGTTCACTGTCCCAGTGGTATATCTCCTCCTCATCGCTGGAAGAATCTACTGGGATTTTGATGTAGTTACAAGCCCATTAGTTTTATTAGTTATTAGTTAAAGGCTGAAGTTAGTTGGTTAGCTGTTATTAGTTAGTTGGTTGGCTGTTTATTAGTTAGTTCTCGTTAAATGTCAATTGGTTGGCTGGTTATTAGTTAGTTCTTGTTAAATGTCAGTAGCCCTCTTCTATAAAATTTGTGGAGTAGTTCTTGTTGTCTTCATTTGTGGAGTAGTTTTTTTCGATCAATAAAATTTCTCTCATTTGGTTTACACCAAATTGGTATCAGAGCATCCAAAATTCAGGGCACTCAATGGTGGGAAAGAAACCAGAAATCATGGGCGATTCGTCCCTCATCAAAAAAGAGGCAGAGCATATCACTGTCCTCTC
This sequence comes from Momordica charantia, assembly GCF_001995035.1. The sequence continues at coordinate 117,446 of NW_019104592.1, forward strand.
ACCACGAACTACAACCCGATGCTTGTTGTCGGTTGAAGAAGCAACGGACAATATCCATAGGAATGTAGGTGAGATGAAAAATGCTAGTCACGATCACAGAAAAAACTAAAAGTTTTAAGCTTGCAACAAAATCAACCCGTATGTTCAACCAAGAAGATTGCAAGAACCAAGATTCATTCCACAAGAAACCAATCAAAATCCCATATTTCAGAAAATAATCGAGTTGGATTTTGATTCAAGCGAAGAAGGAGTCAATTATGAAGGTCGGTCTTTAATCAAGAACCAACACCACACAAAATTTCAGCAACCAAAAAGTTCAAGCAACAATCTTGGAGTTCGTACAAATTTTAACAAATTAGTTTCATACAAGACTGAGGTATTTTGCCAACAAACTCCAAACAATAGCTGTGAAATTTTTCGTTCTTCTTGTACAAAACTCCCAACAACTAGAGGAAAAAACCCAAGTGATACCTTAACCAAGATGGGAAGATTTTGCCACCAAGAGTGAAGACACTTCTGCATAAGACCAATAGAAATTTCAGAGGATGCAAGGGGTAACTCAAATTTGCCTCAAGTTGATGCCTTCGATGTTGATTTCAGAAATTATGGAATCCAAAACTCTTTTCAGATTGAGATTGAGGCAATTGAACAAGAAGATGAGTTTTTTCTGAAGTTCGAAAACTATTTTGATGAGGAATATGAGGTTGATAAATAATTGATAGGAACGATGATTCTACTTTTTCTTTGGCTACATTGTTCTTTGAAGTTGAAATGCAAAATGTTAACGGACACAATTCTTTAATTTCTCAAGAAGGCTTCCAGATAGAACAAGAAAATGAGAGGGAGAAAGATGAGGAACAAACTACGAATTTTTTCCACCACGATAGATCTCAAGAAAGCAAAAACGAAGGGTTCTTGGTTCAAGATTCTGATTTTTCCAGCAGAGAAGAAGAATTTTTCTGTGGGTTTGTAGATTATTTTAATGATATTGAAGAAGATTCTCATAGGAGTGCAGAGATTGAAAGAGATTGAAGGAGATGAAAGAAGCTTGAAGCAAGAACATATCACAAAGTCTTTCCTTCACATAAGACTTCAAGAATGTAGATATGAGAAGGAGTATTTTTGTTTGGATGAGTTAAAAAGCGCATTTTCGGTTGGAGTATTTTTGAACCACAAGAAAAAGCAAATTTCCATTTTAAAGATTGTTCACAGCCTTCTACCTCCATTGCATTTAAACTCGAGGACGAGTTTTTTAAGAGGGAAGGAAACTGATGTAATCACCAGTCCATTAGTTTTATTAGTTATTAGTTAAAGGCTGAAGTTAGTTGATTAGCTGTTATTAGTTAGTTGGTGGGCTGTTTATTAGTTAGTTCTGGCTAAATGTCAATAGCCCTCTTCTATAAAAGCAGTTGCTGTCTTCATTTGTTGAGTAGTTTTTTCCAATCAATAAAATTTCTCTCATTTGGTTTACACCAGATTTCTTGTCTTCTATGAAAATGAACGTTTCTCTGGTGATTAAGAGAATAAAGCTAGGTTCTTGGAGTATTCTTGAAGCAGCTGGTTCATGATCTTGGAGCATTCTTGGAGCAACCGGTGGATGATCTTGGCCAATTCTAATTCCCGGCTCCCGTAGCTCTCTATCTTGGTCCAATCTTGGTGGATTCCGTTGCAATTTAACGATTCTAATTGTTCTACAGTCGTACTCAACAGTTGACAAATCTCGACCACATTCCGTTGGAGGTTTTCTACAGCCCCCTCAACGATCATTAAATGACTGGTTGTGGATCGTGGGAAGATGACGGCGGTTGATTCCATCTCTTCTCCAATGAGAGAAGAGTCTCTGAAGTTGGAGATACTTTTCTTGCCGCCATTTTGAGTCCAAGATTGAAGGAGATCTGATACCAATTGACGTGAACCAAAGGAAGAAATAGAATTATTATTATCTGAGGAACTGACAAAACAGGGGGGAGAGGCCTCCTTTTATAGGCAAGGCCCTCAGACAGAATTGACAATAGCTGTTTAGGCTTTTAACTAACCCAACAGAACCTAATAACTAACTAAAGTAAACATAATATGAATAAAGGATTACATCAAAGAGGAATCTCAGAATTTTTGAAGACAAGAAGCAATCTCCGGAGATGCGTTTCAATTTAACTAAGTTTAAAGTTTCTCAATGGTGTTCCCTATCTTCTATTTTTAAAAGTTACACCCTAGCTTGATTTGTTCTAATTGGGGAGTTTTATTGTACCTTTTTAATTTTTGTTATTTCTTTCTTCACTCTTTCGAGAGTTTGTACCTTTCAATATTTTGTTCCTTTTCATTTCTTCAACCAGAAGTTAGTATCTTGTTCAAAAAAAAAATCAAAGGGACCCTCCAAATTCCCAGTCTTTCTTTTTCCTTTTGTTCAAAGCCTGAACATCTTTTCTTTCTTTAACAAATCCAATCTGACCATCTTTTTCATTAATTTCGGCAGCTGTAATGAGATTTCTATCGAGGGAACTGTCTATATTCTCTTCATTAACTACCGGATAGGCTTTAATCTGTACAGCTTCTTCAGTCAAACCAGCATACGAAATTCTTTCAAAATGTCTTGCCACCAAAGGAACTTCCTTATATAATAGACTTGGCAATTGAGGAGACCTTTCATCTTCCATGATCTTTGGAATTCTCTACAAGTCAAGAGGGTTTGAGAAGTTTTATATGTCAAGATTGGTTAAGCACATTCTCCTAAAGACGCCTTATTACTTATCAGCAGTAGAGATTCGAACTTTGAAAGTCCTTAGACGTGGATCCGAAATATCAATCGGAGCAGGTAAGAAATTGCAAAAATTATCTTTAATACATAAGGACTGCTGAACAGTCGATTTACATTCAAAGTCATAGAGACCTCCTCCAGACCTCCTAGATACTCTCTCAGGGCTTAGGACTGTAGTTTCCAATGCTTAAATGGTAAGTCCAAGATCTTAATCCAGCCACCACATACTTTTTTTTTTTTAATAAGATACAAACTTTTCATTGATGAAATGAAAAGGAACAAAATTGTTCAAGGATACAAACTCTCACAAGAGTGAAAATATAAAATAAGAGAGAAGAAAAGTTAAGAAAGACATAATATACAGAAAAGGCATAACGAAGAAATCTAAAAAATACAAGAACTACTTTAGACTAATGAAAACACCTCAATTATTAAAAATAATTGAAGGGGAATAATGTGAAAAGGAATCCGCCAAAGAACACAACTTAGAGACCTTAAATTTGGTTGAATTGAGACAATCGAACAAAAATCTTCACTTGCCCTTAAAGAGCCTTGTGTTCCATTCAAAACATAATTATGAGAGGAAGCTTTTAACCGCATTAATCCAATAACAGCCACCACATAATGTTACAAACTCCTTTCTGCTATGTTCAACAAAATCCCATCACCTTCGCCTCTTCTTGTTTGTTATCTTGCTGCATAGTAACCTATTGTCTTACAGCTTCAACATAACCTTATCCTCCAAAAATGGATTGATCAAATAGTCTTGCGAGAACTCTTCTTTTACAGCAATCGAAATTAACTTCCAATCTTCGTGCGCACAACACTGTAATAACCATTAAATTATCCCAGTCCAAATCCACTACCTCGGATTCTTTTTTGACCAAGAATGATTTTTTAGTTTCTTCCCAACTTTAAAAGTTCTCCTCTTTTTGTCTGCCAAAACCTCTACATGGGAAGGATGAGAAAATACATCTTTCCTCTCCATTGAAGCTTCCTGCATCCTTGAAGCTCCAATCGTCCATGAAAAACCAACATTTTGCATGTCCCAAAAATTTAACCATCCGCTTTTTCAAGGACTCGCAGCGATTGAGATCCATTTCCTTCCTCCAGCAGGAGGCCAAACGGTTAAATTCAACGTATGGCTTCAAATCATAAAAATATTTCTGAATTTTGAATGTACCAGATTCATTTCTAATCTGATTAGAAAAGGCCATTTGTTTCGACAACTGCACCATATCAATCATCTGAGCTTCAAACCAAACCAACGACTGAAAATTCAAGAGTAGAACAGCACTGCATCGCATATCTTCCACAAAAATCTCCTCATCTTCTGACCATAAACAAAAATGTGTATTTTCCACACAGTAGCCGTTAATTTCCATGATATGAGTATCAAAAGGAGAATAAAACTTGGACTTTACTAATGACGAACTGCGAATCTCTACAAACAAATTTCAAGCAGACCCTAGAACGAATTGCTACACGAGGAAGAAGAGAGAGAGAGGAGAGAGAAGAGAGCATTTTTTACCAACCTATATTTTCATAGTAATGTGATGAAATAGAATAAAACAGCACAGCAAGCCACATTTTATTAAATATATCAAACTTCAATCAAGTTTGCTGAAAGAAAATGCTGTCATCTGAATTTAAATACCCTCTTCAAGACTTCTTCAGATGATTTTTCAGTGCCAGCACTTTCTCCAGTTTCAGATTTAGCCAGGGGTTTGCCATTCTCTTCTGCTGTAGCCTACAACAAAATATCAAAAGAACATAAATTTTTATGATTTAGTTATAGAGCACCACCAATAGCTAATGGACACAAGCACAAGAGATTAAACATTTAAAACATCATGATTTCACCTCTTCTTCCTTTTTCAGCGATGATGCTTCGATTCCAGGTTTATTAGGAAGTTGAGTTTCAAGTCCTAAGTCAACTTCGACTTCCACGCTAGCCTGCTAAAAAGGGCACCAATATGACAACTGAAGTTCACATTTTACCAACAAAATCCCATAATCTTTCTATATAACTAGGTCTAAATATTGGAAACCCGCTATAGTCTATGCATTTATTCAATAAATTGCAAGATATATTTCAGATATAGAGCCTTTAAGGATTTTTTATCTATTTCTTAAACAAAATCTCCACAAGGACAGGGTCATATCTTCCACTCTCCAATGAATTGACTCTTCTTTCCTTCCATATGGACCAAAGAATAGCCAAGGAGTATAATCAGATAGCTTTCTTCCTTCTACCATCAGTCACCTCTGTTTGCTCAACAAAGATACCATGTTCATTTGTATTTTTTTGAATCCATGGTAATCCATCGTTGGAATGAATCTGCATAAAAACTTATGGCTTGAAGGCATAGTGATAAGATCATCCAGAAAATCCCTAATCCATGATACTAGCTCCCGCTCAAGAGTTAGCTCATTCTGGCTGGAACTATGCCTTTCAACCAAACTAATTTTATTATCCCTCTTCTCTCTTCAAAATCAATTTTAAAATTAGCTCAATTTAAAACTTATGCACTGGAAACCTAACATTTTCATATCGACAAAAAAAAAATGCATGGAGGAGCCATAGCCACACAGAAGAGAAGATTAGAGAGGTAAAAAATACTTTATCCCAAAACCTCCCAAAAATAAGGGAACTCTCTATCTTCACCTACATAAACTCTTCTGTTCCTTTTTAGCCACAGTTTCCCAAATGATGCCATTCACCATATAAAACCAAAGAGTTTTAGTCCCCTTCCTCAAAGGATTACCATCAAGGAGTTGAAGAAGGTCTGCCCAAAAAGGATTCCGGACTAACAAAAGTGCCAAAGCTTTCCATCATAAGAGGGAGACTGGCATTTCCAAGCAAATGAGCAATGAACAAACGAGTGATTTAAGTTCTCTTTCTTTTCTTTTTTTTTTTCCTTTTCTTAACAAGGTACGAAGTTTTCATTGATGTATGAAAAGGAAAAATTGTTCAAAGATACAAACTACCATAAGAGTGAAAAATAAAAATAAATAAAGTACATTTAATGGCATAAAAAAGCTTCCCAAGAAGTATAGATGGTGATGGAAGAATAATCCTTAAAAAGGGGTGAAATCGAGCACCATTGAGATGCTTTAAACTTAGCAAGATCAAAGCATTCAAACCAAACCCTTCCATTATCTCCAAAACTCATATATTAAGGCTTTAACGGCATTGGTCCATAATAATTGGCCTTTTGGAACTTTTTCTTCATTCTTGGAGACTTCCTTCGATTTCCTTCCAACTCTTCGTCTGCCTCACTGAATACAACAATTAGATTTGAAGAGATTTCCTCATTTCAATTTATTTTCTTGGTTAAGAGTTCCTCATTTGAATTTATTTTCTTGGTTAAGAGTTGGAGATTTCCTTCCAACTCTGTCTTCCAACTCTTGTGATGAGAATATCTTACTTTTCCGCCCAGAATAGAAAAAAGGAAGAGGCTCAATAAGAACTCTTGGTTTCTTCATGCTTAAGAATAAAGCAGCTCCTTTTCGACTTCCCTTTGACCTTTTAATTTAAGTATTGACTTGAAATTCAGCTGGCCCATTAATGCAAGAATCGTTGAGAGCAGAGGGATAGGGACCATCTGAAAGTCATTTTTTGTAGGAGTTCCCAATGTACCTTCCAGATTCTCATTAATGACAGGTTTAAACCCTACTCTTTCCGTGTTAATGGTGCCCTCTTCCTGCCAACTTCTTTCATAAATATAGAAGAGTTGCCCTTCAAGGACTCTTCATCTTCCCAAATCTTCTGATACCTTTGAATGTCCAAAGTATTCGAGAGGTTTTTATTCAAATTCCTCTTGAATCTCATATTTGAAACACTTCCGGAATCATTTACAACAACCACACGAACCACAAAATTTCCAAACTTTAGAGATGTTATTTCAATTGAAGCAGGTAAGAAACCACATTCATTGTCTCTACTTGAATCAAGGCTTCTAAGCAGTCCAAAAAATGTAGGGTTTTTAAGGATATTTTCTTTATACCGCCAATATGGGTTCTAATAGCATCAAAACACTGCGTAATCCAGAAATTAAGAGGTAAGTCGCAAATTCTTACCCAACCTCTATACCCTAAAATCACTTCCTTC
>NW_019104592.1:144714-175571 GCF_001995035.1 Momordica charantia
CTTGGTTATTGATAAAGGCCATTGATCTTGCAAAACGATTCTGTGATGGAGCAGCCCCTCGTATTATTAATGGGTGCCTAAGGACCTTTGTGAAGGACATTAAAGAAATTGATTCAACTTATGCTCGAGAGAAGCAAGAAGTAGCCGGTGCACGACTCTGAACTTTTGGGGTGCCTTAGGAACTTTGGAAGGACATAAAAAAACTTGAGTCAACTCATGCCCAAGAGAAGCACGAAGTGCCTCTGAAGTCTGAGCTTTTGGGGGTACGGGGCGGATATTAAACATGTTGCTGTTAACAGCAGTCAAAGTGAAGTGAGTTTAATGATCTCATACTTGGTGCGAGGATGCCGCAAACCACCAGTAAGGGTTTGCTTTTTCACCTGCAGGCGTGGGGATGTGCTCATTTCTGTTATATTCATAGAGTTGAGTAATAGTTTATGATGTGTGATAGAACAAGTTGTCAGATTGATCTAGCATTACATGTTATCATATACGTCCTATATGAACTTACGTTACTTTGAAATTTGAATTTAAAATTGTCTTAAAGATGGTGTTGGCCTGGTGGATAAGAAATTAGAGGGCACTTCCCTTCCATGAAAAATGTAATTGGAGTATGGAGTTTAAGATGTGTAAATTTATCTAGGAAGGTTGTTCATGCAAAAGACTTCCATTTTATTGTTGATACATAGCTTGTATGCAGGAAGCATAGCCTTTTTTGTGGTGGTTTTGGGGTGGTAATTAGATGATGTTTATATGGCTCACGGCACGTACGAGCAATTGTCCATTTTATGACTAATTGAAGAGGGGATTTTTTTTTTCTTTTCCTGAATATTTTTGTTTCCACGTTGCAACAATATAATTAATAAAATTATTTATTTGTCATCTGATTCATACTATCTCAGTATATATAAAATGGTCGCTCCCTTCCAGATTCCTTCAATAGTTTTCAACATTAAAATAAAATTGAAAAGCAAAAAAACCGTGCAGGTGCAGATGCCTCGTTCAATCTCCGAAAACACAGACAGAAATTGAAGCACAGAAATGAAACCAAGGGGAAAGAAGAAAAGAATGGAGGTATTATAATGTAATGAAATGGAAAGTTGTTCTTTGTTTTTTCCAAAGAAAAGGGGTTCTAAGGATGCGGTATTAACTTAACGAAGGAGATTCAGGAGGTGAAAAGAATTTTGTTTTTTCTTCTCTCTTTACATACAGAAAGAAATTATGTGAACATAATTTTTTGTAGCGGAGAAAATAAGTGAGAATAAAAGATAATTAACATTATGTATATAGCGGAGAAAATGACAAGGGAACACAACCGTACCTTTATGACATATCAGAAGCATGGTTGATATTTGATAAGATGAGATTTATTAAAGATAAGAATAGGATTAACATTATTATTATTGTTGTTATTATTATTATTATTATGTGTTTACTACCAGAGGACTTGTGACGCTATGGAAGCCATTTGACCATTGAATCTCCCCGAAATCATATCTTGGTCGAGATTTCTTGAGCGGCGTTATGGTAACATAGTATGAAATGCGTTGGGTGAAGCAAGAGAAAAACAGAATCCTGGGCCATACCACCACCCGCACTCCACTGGGAGGAAGCACTCTAAGAAAATAGACCGCATTCTTGTTTGGTGCCACATTGCGAAGGGTCCTTTTGATGGTAGTGGTGGAGTGGAGACGTGTAAGTGTAATGGAGGGATAGTTGAGATTGGCAACCAAATTAGAAGGACAGCAAAGGGGGGTGTGAGCCTGATCAGGAGAAGGGTTGAGAAGCATCCTGATTTGGTGCTCTGTGTACCCAAGACTGCAGAGAAAGGGAATATAATCATTGGCCGTCATGTCGTAGACTAGCCCTGGATCCAATGCTTTCAAGGGATTGACTTGGCCAGCACCAACGTCAAAGGGGTCAGATGCTTTCATGGACCCACCTGCTAGAATGGTGTCACCAGTGGAGTCCCTCCTGGTGGCTGGATCCAATTAAGTTAGTATTGGATCTGAAGAACAGCTAGCAGTTGGTTTGGTTTAGGGTATAATCTAACCTGTGGTGATGAGGGCAGATCTAATGGCTGCAGGTGACCACTTGGGATGCGCAGATTTGATGAGGGCGACAACGCCGGAGACGTGAGGGCATGACATTGAAGTCCCTGACTGGAAATTCCACTTGACATGGCCGGAGCCTTTCGGCCCCGGCCTCACTGTTGGAGCAGTTTCCGGAGGCCATGCTGCCAATATGTTCACTCCAGGGGCACTTATGTCTGGCTGCACTTGCACCAAATATACATATAACCCTAATTTCCTTTCCTTAAACGTCCTTTTGATTTTATTCTACGCGTCGTACCTTGAGAATTTCAGGTGAAAGTGAGCTCGGTCCCCTGGACGAGAAGTAGGCCACGCTGGGAGCCCCCGATTTCCCGATCACATTTTTCGCAACTCCTATCTCCACTGCTGGCAGTCTGTAGTTAATTAATTTGTTCGCGTTATACGCGCGCACACATATATATAAATATGTGAATGGATTTAAGTAAGGATCGGAAAACCTGGGCAATTCGGTAAGGACATTTCTAATTTGAGTTGCCCGAGTAATGTCAAGTCGAACTGTGGGGATGAGATCTAGGTCAGGTAGCTGCGTGGTAGGGGGCGCAGCGAATATGAGAGCAGAGGCATTGATGGTCATCACCGCTTCCTGTGCTACCTCTATGGAAGTTGGACCAATGGTGGAGAAGCAAAGCACCACTTTCCCTGCACCTGATTTACTAGCTTTCCTTATACTCGCCCGCTCGCAAATTCTGAATTAATTATTTAAGCGGACAAATGTAACCACTCAACGCAGACGTACATCAAACAGGACATATATGTGCGTGTGTGATTTGTGATTGCATTGCACCCACCCGTCCGTAAAGTAGTTGATTGCATCTGCCAGTTTTGCGTTAGTTATGCTTTCAGTGATCAAGCTGTCGCCCTGATCCCACAACGCAACACACACGAGCTGAGGTTAATTAGTTTTATATATGTATAATGGTAATTGTAAATTTGTAATACAGAATAAGCTGAAGAGGGATGGAACGTAACACGTACGGTGATAGAGATGCGGCGGTTGGGGAGAAGTATTTGAATTTGAGTGGGGAAGGTTCGATCAGTAGTTGAAGCGGCAACGCAGATGCTCCAGGGAGACACATTTTGGACGAGGGAGGGATGGGGCCCGTCGTTGCCGCCTGAGAAAACCACACTCACTCCCTGCTGCATTGCGTGGAACGAGCCGATGCCAGCGCTGGAGTCTAGAAACGGATCCAACGGCGGCGTTCCTCCTAAAGACGCGGAGATGACGTGCACTCCGTCGCGCAGAGCATCGTCGAAGGCGGCCATCAAGTCCGCCTCCGTGCACTTGCCTTGGTAGTCCTTTCCCCAGCACACCTTGTAGACGGCCAGCCTAGCCCTGGGAGCTCCTCCTCGGGCAATTCCCCTACCTAGTCCGCCTCCGAGGAAACTCACATCCTCCACAACGGAGCCCACGACGGTGGAGGCGGTGTGAGTTCCATGCCCTAGAAAGTCTCGTGGGGAGGGGAACTCCTCCGGGTTGCCACTGCCACTCACGTTCAGCGCTCCGTATTTGGCTTCGAAGCCTTTGAGATAGTAGCGAGCACCGATGAGCTTCCAGTTGCAGGCTGATTCAGGGTCGAACCTGTACGCCTTCACGCATTTTCCCTTCCAACTGCATGGAACTGGACCCATGGACCACGCTTCTTGGAAACTTTCGGATTCCGGCCACACGCCTAATCAATATGCATTTGCATGCACTTCATTAATTACTCAAATATATACTTCAATTCCCCTCCCGTAATTAATTAGTTAATTAAGATCCGTCACCTGAATCGAAGACGCCAACAACAACGTCATATCCATAGGCAAGCTGCGGCGGAAGTGGCGTCCTAGTGGGCGGGGGCGGAAGGGGAAGGCCTAAGAAGTCCCAGCTTCTTGTTGTGTGGAGTTGCAGCGTTTTACTCCTGAATACAGATATCACTACTTCCATCTCTGCAATTCATTTCGTTCATTCCAAACTAACGTAACTGAGAAACAAGTTGGAGGGAGACCATATCCATTTCAAATCATATCAATTAGTATATTTATATAATTTATTACGTGATAACTCCATTGCCTGGCTTGCATTAAGCTTGGCCGAGAATCCCGAAAAGCTGTGCTTGTAGCTGTACAACATGGCTCCATTAGCATCTTCTTCACTGCAACAACTTCAAACAACGCAGATATACATGCACATTAATTTATATTTGCAAAATATACATACACATTAATTTATATTTGCAAAATTCCCCAAATATAAATCTATACAAATTTATGTCAACATTTGAAGAAAATTTTCAGGTTGAAATTATGGTGGAAAGGAAATAATGAAAAAATGCAACTAAAATGGTCACTTTTCTTTAAGGATTGGGACCAAAAGTGACATTCGTAGAGTTGTAAAATGACTAAAATGAACCAATTTTGAAAATACTCTTAGACAAAATTAACCAAAACAAAAAATATAGGGATCAAAATAGTATTTAGAGACATTAATTCTATTTCTACGCCATGGGATTGCATTAATACATGCATTCATTAGCATTGGCTAGCTAGTAGAATCACACACAGACAGCGGCATGCAAACTCGAAACTAAAGGAAAATGTAGGTAACTGATCATATAATTAAATTAAATTAACCTTGCAAATACTTTAGAGAGTAGACAAAGATGATATTTGGAGGTGATAGTAGGATCACCTAGACGGTTGTGCCCTAAATATACTATATACACCACCTACATTTCAAGAATAAACACACATATATGCACGTTAACGTCAGGATAAAGAGATAGTATAATATATGGAAGAAATTATAAGTAATTATTGATTAGATAGTGCTATTGCTAGCTCTATTAGCACACGGTAGGAGATAATATGGTAATTTATACATGATGAGATGAAGAAGTAGATATGATCGAATGAAGGATGAGGAGAGAAATTAAGAGGCAGAAGGCAGGGTGAGGATTGTAATTAGAAAACATATTTATTATTATGTTGTTTGGACTTTGGATCGATAGTCGCAGCGGCAGCGGGGGTTTAAATAAATAATCCAAGGTGCATGCGTGTGTGGCAAGCCTATGTCTTTAGAGAAAATTTTGGAAGAGAGGAAGCCTAGAGCCTATATAGCTAGCTAAGTGTAGCAAGTGCAAGTGCAACAACACTGACGGGACTGAAATATGCCATCATTATGTCCGTTCACATGCCACATTCATCCTACTTTAACTCAATACTCAACTCCACTTAACTTTGTCCGTTCAGATAAATACGTTTTTTCTTCTTTCCATCGAAATTTGGTTTGTGAAGTGATCGCTTATTACTATTACTATTAGACCCATAGCTCCCCATAATTGCATACATTCATTCATTCACCATGAAGCATACAATAATGCCTGCTAGTCCTAGCTTATTTTGCTTTCACAACCAGGAACTTTCCATTCACTTCACGCCACCTCACATTCGATATCTTCATCCCACCTAAATTTTATTTACTACCACTGTTATATAAAGGGGTTTTCCAAACCACCTCAAAAGCAACGTATCCATCACACATTCACAAATCATCTACACCATTCAAATCTACATTACACCGCAAAGATAAATACATGTTTTCAAACTCTAGAATACACAAAACTTAGACTCATTAAATATGAGTCAAAAAGACCAACATTGAGTTTCCGCCCATGGTTGGATTATTCTTATTTTTATGAATAAATTTTACAAGTTTCAATTTATAATGTTTATGGTATATATATTCATACCTTCAACTATACCCATAAATGTTAATTTGAAAAGTACCTATGTTTAGATCGATTAATACTTACGATTCGGAGGATTGAAAAAATTCATTTATAAATTCATGAACATCAAATGTCGGATTAAAGTTATCTTTTTGATAAATAATGACATTATTTTTATTAAACTATTGTAGGAGTGGGAATTGAATCATTGATACTATGCTCTCGAATTGACATAAAGCATCGGTTAACTTTATAAAAGTTGTACCAATTCAAACAACTTTTTTTTTAAATCAACCAAACATTTAATTTTTTTAGAACGATGCACAATTTCATTAGAAATACGTGGGAAACATATAAGAGAATAAATTGTAGAATATTGTGTCCACATATATATTTTCTCATTCTTAGCGTAGTCGAACATCTCATCAACCGTCCATACACTCTTCAATATATGAAATTAGAAGTAAAGATTTAAATCTATGAGATGCAAATATTATTTACCCATTATAGTTAAATTTCTCCTTTTTTTAATCAAGCTAGTTCCACATGTGAATTGTCAATATTATTGGAAAGCTTAAAATGAACCTATTATAAATATTATCATTTTTTTTAGATAGTAAAAATTTTATTAGGTTAGATCACTAAGTTATAATTTTTTTAAAATATTAATTATTTAAAGAAATTCAATATCATTACAGATTTCAAATGAATTCTATTACTCGGTACCATGTAATTTTGAATGATTTGAAATCTTATATTTACATTAAAAAAAATTTTGGATCATAATAATCAAATTTGGTAGGATTTCATATAATTTCAAAATAAATTTCCTATTTAATCTTGTTATATTTTAATTTATAATAAATAAAATTAGATTAAAAACTTAAATCAGTAATTTTTTTTCTTTTCAAGCAACATCCGAAGAAATTTAATGTAATTTATTTCAAATCACTCTCTTTGAAAGTGAAAAACCTAAAATCATTTTTCGGGGTTTTTTTTGCGATAAAAATCATTTTTCAGATTGATTCTTAACTACTTGATCTTTTAAGAATATTACTCAGCGCCTTACAGCAGCGACGGCACGGCAAACCGTACACCCATCCATCCCTTTTACTGCTACCTCGCCGCCCGTCGCGCTACCAACTCGCCACCACTTATCCGCTCCACCAGGCAGCCACCATCTCTCGCCGACTTGCTGGGTTTGCTTCGTCGGCACCGGCATCGCATCGGTTGTCTCCGCCCAAACAGTGATCTCTCTTTCACGCTCATCCCATCGTAAGTAATCTTCATAAATGATAACCATGTAACGTGTGCTGATTGTCAGCATCGTATGATGAAACCAAGTTGCCTTTCAGTTTCTGTTATTAATTATACATTGTTCTGGAATTTTTCTCGATGGACTAATCGAACTCAGCTGGTCTTCCAAGGGTTTTGAGAACGGGAATTGGTTTATCCGTCATTTGATAAATAAATTAAATATCTTACAAGTACGTCATTCAATTTCGATTGTTTTCATGGATTTGATGTTATCTCATCATTTACTTTACCAACCAAACACAATATCCTGATTAGATCCCTCAAACATATATCCGCATTTCGTAGTGTTTTTAATCGTAATAAATCGAGTCGAGAACTAGGGTTCCAGGGTATCTCGTTCGATTTTTCTTCTTTTGAATTGGTTGTTTTTCCTCTATGACGTTGTTTCTCAACAATTACATTCGGATGCGAAGTCTTAGGAGTATAAAATTTTCTTACCAAGCCTTCGATGTTATTACAGACTTGTTCTGGATTATACTGAATGAAATGGGTTGCATTCTCACTCAATCAGTTACGAGATGCTGATTTTAATTGACGTGATATGTATATTGTTTGCTGAATCATCTTTTGGACCATTCTTCTTAGGGATAAGGTTCAAGATGGACATAATTTCCCAACTACAGGAACAAGTTAACACAATTGCAGCTTTAGCTTTCAACACATTTGGGACATTACAAAGAGACGCTCCTCCAGTTCGTTTATCCTCAAATTATCCTGAACCACCGTCTCAGGAACCTACAGAGGACAGTGCAAACATCGCAGAGCAGCCCAAGCTTATGAGTGCCGCTTTGGTCAAAGCTGCTAAGCAGGTGTAAATTATTATTCGGTGGGATTGAATTGTTTGATGTTGCTCATGCACAATCTGTAATCTTTTTCCCTGTTGATACTTGATATTCATGGGTTCCTGTTTGTATCTTTGGGTAGAAAATATGAGATTGTGATGCATGTGCCTCTTGTTAGTTGCTTCTTGATGGGTCGAAATATCAAGAAAAGTATATGCCTCTCCCTCTTGGGGAAAATTAATACTGCCATTTTTTTAAATGTCAGTACCATAGATTAACTTGATATGCATTTTATCTACCAATAAGTAACCAACAATCAACTACCTGCTTGAAGCACCCTTGTGTTGCGGTTGGAAGCGGCAAAAATCACTCATCCTTGAATGCTCGTTTGGTGGATCTGGTTAATGCCAAGTCTCAACCTGTTTTTTCTGAGGATGATACAGGATTGTCATTACCTGCTTTTCAGCTCTCTTAAATTTTACTGCATTCTTGATGGGGTAGTAACATATCAAGCAACAGATTTGCTGCTACTTCTTTGAGATGCGTACACATTATAATGCTATGATATACGATATATACGATATATACATCAAAGGAAGCAAATTTGGTATTCGAAACTCCGATTTACTTTTTCCTTCTCCAACTAAAAACAATTTAGTTTTTCCTTCCAACTTCAGATACTACTTGGGCAGCTGTGGGTTCTTGAATCGGCAATAAGCCAAAATATTATAAAATTTTTAAAAATTATTCTCTGCTTTTAACTGCCTGATATGTTTAGCCTGCTTTTAAGAACTATTGTTTGGGTTGATGTATGGGAATCTGCAATTCAACCCATTATTCGACTGAAATCTGAATCATTTTTTATTTAGAAAATTTGCTGAGATAATTTTCATTTTAATAAGTTTCTAGCGATGGGGTTGAAAGTACAATGAATTGAGGTATAAGAGAATGGACCATGCTTCATTTAAATGCAATCCAATTGAATATATGTTCCCTTTTTATTATTCTTATTGTTGTGTGTGTATATACATATATATATAATTTTTTTTTTGGCACAGTTTGATGTATTGGTCGCAGCATTGCCTCTATCTGATGGAGGTGAAGAAGAACAGTTGAAAAGGATTGCAGAACTACAGGTATAAATCTTCTTCCAATACTCTGATGTTGATATAAGACCAGAGTTCCTGTAATATTTAGTTCTCAGTGAGTTTGAAACTTGTTATCCAGGCTGAGAACGATGCTGTAGGCCAA
Organism: Momordica charantia; assembly: GCF_001995035.1. The sequence goes on from NW_019104592.1 coordinate 153,889, forward strand.
GAACTTCAAAAGCAGTTGGAAGCTGCAGGTGTATCTCGTCTTCTTCTCGCCCTTTATATATTTACAACATGCCTAGTTGCAAATTTTGGGTCCACCATGACCTCAAAAGCATACGAAAAAAACTATTTCCTTTTGGAGATTGTTACTGTCTATGGTTTCATTTTGGTCCGAACTCACATAAGTTGATTAGATCATTGTCTGGTTTGCAACTTACAATGATTCAATTAATTTAAACTCTAAATTGCTCACCTTCTCTTCTGTTGAATATACTGATATTTTGGCATGGCTATACACCATTTACAATCTCAATGGAATCGTTTGTTGCAGAGAAGGAATTAAAACAGGTTCAGGAGCTTTTCAGCCAAGTGGCTGATAATTGCTTAAACTTGAAGAAAGCAGATTGAACGATTGTAGTTTTAAATAGCTCAAATGTATTCCTCTCCTGTAACATAATGGAACTTAGAGCAGATGTATTCATTTTCTGCAGCACTTTCTATGTCCATTTCCCTCAGCATTTGGACAGATTATAAATTATAAATTATAATGCGCAACCCTTATATCTCTCTCTTTAGCTTCCGCCTACCAGAGAATGCTTGAAGTTCTCTGAAAAATAGTTTTTTTTTTTCCTGTTTCTAAAATTATTTTCAAGATATATTATTTACGAATTCAGGGTGTACATATATCTATTTTAGGATAGAATTCATGATATTGGAATGACAAATTAATTTAGTCTAAAAAACTAGGACATGAAAACAATATAAGGAAAATAAGAGAAATTAACCTTTAAAAATAATTAAGTTAAATAATGAATGGTGTACTTGGAATCTCATTTGTGTCAACTGTGAATTTTAAAAGTTTTGCTTTAGTCTTTGGGCTAAATTTTATTAATTTTTGGAGAAATGAACCATCTAATATATATATATATAGAACAATATTAATTCCAATAAGAAATTGATTTAGATTTTTAATTAGATTTTCACTCGGTAGTATTTCTAAAGTTGATTATTTAAAAAAAAAAAAAAAGGATGGATAGGTGAAAGGTGATAGGTGTAGCTGGCGAGAGAGTGTGTGGCTGTACGAAGTACGAAGAATGTGGTGCCTGCAATCGCAATCGCAATCCGATTCTGTTATTACAATTAATTTACGGCCAAAGAAATCCGAAGAAAACAAGTTCCTTCCAAAACCTCCAACTCCAAGGAGCAACTCAGAATGTCTTTAGCTCCACCGGCACCCACCTTGAGCTCCTCTTCCCAGCCACTTCCCAAATTTTGCTCTTCCTTCACTCCCAAACTCTTTCCCTCCAACGCTCACTTTCATCTCACTTTCTCCTCCTCCTCCTCCTCCACTCCTCACCCTCGTTCCCTTAGATCCTCAGCTTTCATTGTCAGGGCGTCCGATATAGAATCCAAAAGCGATACTGGACTCGGAGATGCCGATGCCGATGCCGATCAACCTTATGAAGAGTACCAAGTGGAACTGGAGCAGCCTTATGGGTTGAAGTTTGCCAAGGGCCGAGACGGCGGAACTTATATCGACGCCATTGCACCCGGTGGCTCTGCTGACAAAACTGGATTGTTCACCGTCGGGGATAAAGTTATTGCTACCAGGTATTCTCTGTCTTTTTCTCTATTCTTTTCCTCCTTCCTATCTTTCCTTTTCATTCCAACCTATGCACCATCAAACTTGCTCACTATCATCAAATCATCAACAATTGACCTCTCAATTTATTCGCACGCCTACCAAATTAAATTGTGAACTGAGAACGATAGCATGTGGCTTGCTTCTTCACATCCTACTGCTTCCTCTCTATACCTGCATTATCTGTACAACTTTCCAGATGGTAGATGCATGGTCAATGCATAACATTCTCTTTAAACTCCGTACCTGACTCCTTCTTTGGTAGTCAAAGATTAGATTACAGCACATGGCGCCTGGATGAGACAATAAGAAAACATGAACGCCATCTCATACTGGTCTACACCAACAGATTTGATTGTATGGTCACAACACGCTAGGGTATTAAGTGACTCAACTGCTTAAGGCAACGGTGAATTATGATGCTGATGAATTTTGTCTTCTTGTTTTCGTGTATTTTTTCCTAAAGAAAGTATGATGGGAAAAGGAATGAAAACATCTAGACTCCATGAATTTGTAATGTGTTTTTCCTTGACGCTAGGATTTCAATCGACTCAACTGCTTTAGTCAAGGGTGAACTATAATGCTGTCTGCTGATAAATTTCGCCTTGTTCTTCTTCTTGTGTATTTTTTCCAAAGGGAAGTTAAAAGAAGAAAAGAAAAAGAAAACATCTAGGCTCCATGATTTCTACACATCTCCAACAGACTTGATTTATCTTAGAATGAAAATGTGTAAAGAAAATTCCTAGCAGAAACATTTGCAGCTTTTCTTCCATGGTTGAGTATGATGAACAAAATAGTTACATCAATGCAGTGCAGTGTTTGGGACAGAAATATGGCCTGCTGCAGAATACGGAAGGACAATGTATACAATTCGGCAAAGAATTGGTCCATTACTCATGAAAATGCAGAAGAGATATGGTTAGTTATTAACCATACTCAACACATCAATTATGAACAGAAGTACAAAAAAATATTAACAAATCAAAATAACCGACGACTTGATTTCTTATCTTAAAAATGGCTGATGACCTGTATATATAAGAGTTCCCTTATTAACAAAATACTGTAACTTTTCTATGAATATGACCCTTGTTTGTGATTGTTTTCCAGGAAAAACAGATAGTTTTGGTGAGTTAACGGAAAAGGAGATAATCAGAGCGGAAAGAAACTCGGGCGTAGTCAGTAATAAAGTGAGAGAAATCCAAGTAAGTGAATTTTTACTAGCAGCTATAATATCATATAATGTAAGATCTCCGTTTACTAGCAGCTATAATATCATATAATGTAAGATCTTCGTTCTCTTGCCTCCTTTCTGAAAGATTTTTCTCAGTTTGGCCAGTAAATAGTGTGCATACTTCGTAGGATTTTTCCCAGCTTGGCCAGTAAGTAGTGTGCAATAAAGTAAGATATCCATTTTCTTGCCGCCTAGTAATCTGATTTCAAGATAAATGAACTTCTTTTTCTTGAGCTTCCATTCCAATACTACTGCAAAGCTAGAAAACTGTCGAGAATTTAACAACCTTCCATAAATGCCGATTGAGAATCATCAATAATCAAGGTCAAAAATTTCAAGTCATTCAGCTAGAACCTTGATGGTGATCTTCTAGAGGGAAGTAACCAAAATCATGGGTCTACAACCATAGTCGTGGCAGCTTCCGGCTTCTTTGAAGTAAGACTATGTGAATCTTGTTTTTGACATTTCATAATAGCATACGGTGTTCCAGTCCCCCACTGGTCTACATGTGGGTTTGCCCCAGTTGTGGTGCTACTCTTACACGAAATTTCATAGGTTTTTTCCTCAATAATTAATGGGAAGGTATAAACTAACTAGCCTATTTCTCGTAACTTAGAACGTAGTTTTGGGGGTGGGGGATTTTTAAGAAAAGTATATTTAGTTAGAGAGCCTTTATGTAGAGTTTTATTGTGTTTTGGGTCTCTATATGGGCTTTTGAAATCTAATATATTTTTTTAACTATTCTTCATTTTACTTCTAGCCAATTGGAGAGCCTCTTAGTAAATACCTTGGCTCCATGTTGAAGGATTTCTTATCCTGTTAGTCTTATGTTTGTATTATTTTGGATGTAATACATTTTTTTAACCAAATAAAAATTCCTTCCTTTTGCTGCATTTCGCTCAAAGTGTTGAAGGGAGATCAAGTTGTTTGCAAGTTTTGAGAATTCAAGAGAAGGTCAAGGCAAGATGAGTTGTTTATGTCACGATAAAGATTTCAAGTGGAAATGCAATGATGTATGTAGTTGGAGCATCCCAGTAGACCAGTAGGCTTCGATTATGACTTGATGAATTCAATTATGCACTCACCTTCTATTTTCATTGTTCAATAAAAAATCTTTGTAACTTTTTGACATGAAAAAAATAAGAAATAAAAAAAAAGCCCTGCCCTCCCTATTTATCTATCCAAGGGATGGAGGGGCAGAGGCCTTTGGCGTCCTCTCCAATCAAGAATTAGGGCCTCACAATCATGTATTTGCAGTTTGTGGTGTAACCGCATAAGAGATGCTCCCCTAATTGCAGGCCTTTCTCTTGAAATGAAGGCTAGTTTTGTCAATGCTATCAATACACAGGAAAAACTCCAAAGACGTATGCCCTTCATGAATATTTCTCCCCACTGGTGCACTTTATGCAAAAAACATGGCGAATCTAGTGGCCATGTGTTTGTCTCTTGTGATTTAGCCTGAAGTTATTAGCAAAAGCTCCTTTCTCTTTTTGGATGGTCGATGGCTTTACCTACCGATTTATCGATGCTTCTGGACTATACCCTAACCGGCCACCCCTTAAAAAAGAAGAAACTTTGACTATGACTTCATTTTGTTCGGGCGTTTCTTTGGACGATTTGGTTGGAAAGAAATCAAAGAATCTTCCAAGATAAGGAGCGTCCCCCACATCTCTTATTTGATTCCATAATTTTCTTGGTGATATCTTGGTGTAAATGCTCCCCTATATTTCATCACGGTAGTTTTGCCTCTCTCTTATCTAATTGGAGAGCTTTTTTGTAGCCCAATTTGGGGCCCTTTTGTTATCATATTTCATATATCAATGAAATAGTTTCTTGTTCTAAAAAAAAAGTTGTCAATCAACTTCTTTTTGTTTTCTTTTTTTCATTTGTAGGACATATGGTATGGTTTGACTTCTTTATGAGAGATGGGAGTTGGTTGAAAGTGTCGTACCATGCCTCTTTTATGTAATATGGTTATCAGATTGGAATGACTATTAGGTTGTTGACGTCGAAAAGTTTTAGCCAGTCCCTTTTATCTTCTACTTTGGAAACCAAAGGTTTATCTCCTTAGCTGTGGACTTCAGATGCACTCTCAGCCTACACCCTCACCCTGCCGTTCATTTTCTTATCTAAAAACAGTCCACGTTATGCTGCTAAAGAGTTCAAACCAGCAATAACTACAGAACAGTACTGAAAAAGAAGAAAAATGCATTTAAAAATTTTTCTATATTGTTTACCTATTATAGGTGTAATTGTTACAGTTGCAAAATGCCTCGAGGATGAAGGAGCAGAAAGCACGCAGAGAAAATGACCTACGCGAAGGACTACAGCTCTACAAGTATGTGCTACTTATCCAATTTGTCCTCTACCTGTATTGTTTACTTTTAAATTGTAACCTTTCTTTTTGTTTTTTCCCCTCCTCAAGGAATGCTAAATATGAGGAAGCATTAGAGAAATTCGAGTCAGTGTTGGGATCAAAACCAGCTCCAGACGAAGCTTCAGTTGCCAGTTACAATGTTGCATGCTGTTATTCCCAACTAAATCAGGTAATGCTTTTGCTTTAATATATAAAAATAATGATCTGTACGCAGTTGTATGGTACTTGATTAGATGCAGAGTCTGTTTGGAAAACAACTAAAATTGTCACGACGTGGTCCATCTGAAACTTAGCTTATTATACTTTCTCTAGGTCCGTTTGTTTGTGAACAATTTCCAAGTTCCTGGTCAGAATTACACAAAATGGGGTAACTGATCAGTGTCCTTTTATAATTTTGGAACAGTTGAAAGCTGGGCTATCCGCCCTTGAAGATGCCTTGGAAGCAGGATTCGAAGATTTCAAGGTAACAGCCACTTCAGGTTTTGATATTCAAATAAGTATTACATACCTTAGACTATATATGTGGAAGTTGTGAAATTATTGCTCGTAATGTTTGCCAGAGAGTTCGGACGGATCCTGACCTATCAACCTTGAGGACATCGGAGGAATTTGAGCCTCTTGTGAAAAGGTTTGACGAGTCGTTTATCAATGAGAATGCCATCAATGCCATTAAATCGCTATTCGGCTTCAATAAATAATAAACAAACTCGTCTATAGCAACCTTTTATAAAACAATCCAAATTCGTGTGTCAAGTATTCAAAAAGCTTCTTTGTATCGTTCCAATTTTATTAGATGTCCCTGAAGAGACAAGTATTCAAAAAGCTTCTGGCTTTGGCTTTTAGATGGGTAACATAAGAATTTCAATGTAATTCGTTCTCAAAATCTTTATTTGTGCGTTCTGTTAACGATATGCACAATGAAAAACTGTTGCAAGAAAGCTGTTTGTGTCTAATTAGTCCCGAGATAGCCATCTGATTGGAAGCTGAAACTTCATTCACATTATAAAAGTACCGAATTGACAACTAAGAACACAACTTCCCTCACTGTCGAACATAATTCTGCTTACAATTGCCGAGCAAGATCGCACAATCCTCCAAAAGCAAAGCTCCATGACAAATCTTGCTATATTTAGACTTCCAATGCAACGTCATGAATTCAATCCAACAATTAAAAATAAGTAAATTCTGACTAGGTTACATGCAATAAGTTCCAGAAAGATATTGTCAATCAGATGTAGCAGTCCTCGTTGAAGTCCAATTCGTCCACCCCCAATCATCTAGAGCTTTTAAATAACAAGAATTTATTCCTACATCAGTTCTGTTATTTCTAATCTCAATTCAATCCATGCTTAACGCCCTTGTCATAACGATACATTAAAGAACCTAAAGGGAAATTTTACAACAATAAATAACTAATAGAACTGGACGGCAGGCCTCAAGTAGCACAGCCAGATGCATAAACTTGAAAGGCCTTTTAATAACTGCTCCTGCTAGCCAACAAAACTTGGAATTTAGGTACAGACATTGAGACTCTCCCAGGCCACTTGTCCTGACATTACTGCTGAATTTTAAGCACTGGAAAAGCAATTACATCTCGAATGCTTGCAGAATTTGTCAGAAGCATTACTAATCTGTCAATTCCAATCCCCTGAAAGTTGAATTCGTTCATCAGTTTAGTTACAGTAAAGAAAAAGGATACTAAACATCCAAGTAAAAGAAAAGATCCATGATATGTTCCATATTTCTCTATACCAACCACTATTTGAGTGTTTAATGTTTACCTCAAGAAAGATATACCTTTTCATAGTATTATGTGAATATAAAATTATCATAGTATAAGACCAATTTAAAAAGTCTCCTTTTAACTATCTTTTATTACATCTTTGACAAACTACAAGTAAAAATAAAGCAAATAAAATGATGCAAATGCAACATAGAAGTTTTATTTTTAAATTCCAATAATCCCCTAGATTTTGGTAATGTGACATTTTTTTCATATATACACTAATCCTATCATCAAAATATCTGTCAATTTCACTACTGCTCAAATATCAGTCCCAAATGTGGTGTACAGATTAACAATTTTATTATTTTGTAATTATGCACTTGAAAATTTTATACACCTGCTGCATCTGAGAGAGACTTCAGCAACTGGTCATTAGAAATTTGCATATGAGAAAATTTCAGAGCAGCTAAGAAATAGCTATTTGAGATACTTTCATTAGCCACTTTCCAAATCTATTTTCGCTGTGATTATTCAATGTCAAAAGGATAAAGAGCTAGAGTTACACTAGCAGTCTTATTGAAGATGTCCAAAAAGAGATAAAGAAAAGTGGACAGACAACAGATAACCATACCAGTCCCGAAGCAGGTGGCATTCCATACTCCAGAGCTGTAAGAAAGTCATCATCAAGTGTCACTTCATAAGAGTTATCCTCGTCTTTTTTGTGATTGCCACCTACGGAGTCTGGTCCAGAAACAGCTGCATCACGCTTCTCATTGTGTTGCCTAATCTGCTCTTCAAATCGTCCTCTCTGCCAATTTTTTTTTTAAATGACAATCTTTCCAATTATTATAGAACCGGCCTTGTTATATTTCAACTTTTCTATTAATTTTTTAATGATTTCAATATTCAGATTTTGGATAAGCCTTTCGATTTTCCAACAAAGTAATCTCATATTTTCTAATTCTTTTTGTTTTCATATGATGTGATAGATGGTCCTCAGAATTAGAAAGTCTCTTGATTTTTCAACCAAGTCATTTAAAAATATCTTCCACGTCATATAGACTGGAATAGATAACATTGCAAGATTTAGAGTTAATTTGTCTCTTTTGGAGAAACTAAATTTCTTTCACATCTCTAGCCTTATTTCTTACTAAATAGCATTTCCTCAACCTATTTCCTAAAGTCAGACCTCTTTGTTATACAAGAGAAGCATATCCAAGTAACACACAGGAATCTGAAGAGCTATATCGTCCCCTATAGCTTCAGCCACCTCTTTGATCCTATCAAAAGCTTTATTAATTCCACAAAACATAGATTTCTCCAAATTTATCCTCAGCCCAGAGGCCAACTCAAACAATATAAAGACTGAGAAGAAGTTATCAATCACTCCTTGGTCGTCTCTGCAAAACAAGCTATCAATCACTCCTTCTTCCAAGAATACCTCTCTCAGTGCTAAAATTGATCATTTGACTTAAAACATCTCCCACCTATAGAAAGAGAAAGGGGGAAAATATATCCCCATGCCTTAATCTCCTAAAAGCTATGAATTTTCCCACGGCTTACAATTAAGAAAATAGAGAATATTGGTGCCTGAGATGAAACCACTCAACCTTTTAGCCTATCAATAAAGCCTAAGATGTGAATTATATAGCTCATGCTAATTTCCTTCTCTCTTTTGAGACTCTTTAATCTGTAACTTAGTTTAGTACTTTTTGCCTAGTGACACAAAGTATGAGAAAACATAAACCCTATACCCTAAAGACCCCGCGACTATGGCAAGGCGGTACGCTTTGCTCCCTCGAGACCCCTACTCTAATCAAAAGACTAAAGACCCCGGTTCGAGAAATCAAAATAAGAGGGTCGAACCATTTCTTTTGACCCTTTTTCAAGTTTGATAAATGTTTAAAAACAAAGCCAGAATTTAGGGGAAATGTGCATCTAGGGTGTGGTTGTGGGGTCTTGGGTTGGAAAGGAATTGCATATCTTTTTGAAGATTAGTCTACCAATTTAGTTATTTTGGAGTAATGTATAGTTTATTATACTTCTTGGTGGTGCCACTATAACAAATTCTTTTGTAATTATTCTCTCTCCATGATCCTCCAAGGTTGGAAGGTCTTCTTTTTTTTTTTTTTTTCTTTTTGATAAGAAACAGAGACAATATATTCAAAAACCAAGACAACCTATAAGCTCTCCCCTACGGACTAGGCAGAGGTTGGAAGATCTTCTTGTAATAGCTCTGATAGGGAAGGGGGTTCTCTCTTCCCCTGCCTCAGGTTGTTTCTTTCTTTTTTTTGATCAAAATACAATGTCAGGTTTCTTATTAAAAAGAAAGCTAAGATTCTTTTTTTTTCCCACAAGATACGAACTTTTCAGATGAAAAGGAACAAAATTGTTCAAGGATACAAACTCCCAAGGGAGTGAAAACTGAAAAATAAAAAGGACAACAAAACTAAAAAAGAGTTATAAAGGCCTCCCTATTCGTACAAATCATATGAGGAGAAAAGTATGAGAAAACATAAGAAAGACCACACCAATGAAAAGCTTTGTATCTGGCATAATTGAAACACTCTAAGGCTGAACTACGAGAATCCTTGAATACCTGATGGTTCCTTTCAAACCATAAATCTGGAAACTACCTCGATGAGCTTTAACTTCCCCAGCCTTCTTTCTTTGATCATTCTGATAGTGCCATTGTTTAAGAGCAGATTTGAATTTGCGAAGCTTGGAAAATAATAGATAGCCTGCCCAACCATAAGAATTATCTTCCAACTTGACTGATGCTAAGATTCTTGAAAAGATGAGGACTAGGAGCTTTCTCCAGGCTAGGGAAGGTCTCAACACCGGAAGGCATTTGGTGGAATGGAAGGAGGTTTCTAATCAAAAGGAAGATGGTAGGGAGAATCATACATTGGTCTCCAAATTGATTTGGCATTTTCCCCATGTAAGTCACCCTTCATGATATTCTCTTATTTCAAGAAAGTACCGGGTAGAGAGGAGGTTGGTCTACTGCCAAGAAAACAATAAGAGATATGAGTCCCTGGAAGTCTCTGGTTGGCTGCAAAACACTTTGCGACCAGTTCCTTTCTTTCAAAGTTGGCATGGACTTACCAACTTCTAGAATAAGTTTACCAGTCATGGATAAGCCTTTTGAGTGCCACAACCATGGGATTTTAACATTGTGAGGCCTCTAGAAGTCTTCTGAGGCTAGTCCACTAATGACTAAGTCTGAGATTTTTCTATAATTTAATCGAGGAATGTGGGGTATTTGTTCCTCCCCTCGTGAATGCTAGTTTAACAAGGTCAAACTAGCATGACAAAGTGATTTTATGCTGTCAGAATAGATTCCTGGTGTCTAGGATGGATTACTTTTAAGGGGACTAGACAATTAATGTACCACAAACATACATTCAATCATATTAGCCTACAAACTTTTGTACTAAGGATGTTCAGGCGGCATTCAAGTAGGGGTGATCAAGTATAGAAAAAAATCGATCTGACCAACAAAACCAACCAAACTAACATCCGTCGGTTGATTTAATTGACAAGTCATCGGAATCAGTTTTGCGAAATAGCAGCAGTTCCAAGAAACCAGACGCTGGTTTCTTGGAAATGACAGTAGTTTTCTCTTTTTTATATATATAAATTTTCCTACCCTATTCCCACTCTAAGCTATTCTCTCTCCTCGCTGTTTCTTTTTTTTTTAGCGTGATTTTTTTCTTTCTTTCCTTTTAGCACGATTCTCTCCCTCTCACCCTTTTCTTTCGCTTATCTTCTCATATTTCTCTCTTCATTGCAAAGATTCTACTCTCGCCTCTGTCTGTCTGGTTTCTCGGGTTCTAGCTGCCCTACCCTCCCAATCTTCTTCAGTTATTCATGCTCCATCTCCCTTCGGTTGGCCGCCCATCTCCCTTGCCTCTCTGGTTCTGTATTTATTCGTGGCTCATGTGTCGAATCTCCCTTCGTCCTTCGAGTTTTTGTGTGGAATTCTTATCACTGTTCTTCCTTCGATTTTGAGTTCCAAGTTCTTCGTCTTCGATTTCAAGCTCTGGGAAAATTTCAGTCAAAACCGAAAACCGACCCCGATCGATGATCATCCCTACGTTCAAGTTTGAAAACAAGTGGATGGAAGATGGAAGGGGCTTATACCAATGGAAAAAACTTGTCCCTTAAATTCAAATTGAAGGAAACTTCTTACCATCTGCGAAATAATTAGGTTTCCGGCTGAAAGAAGAAAAAGAATTCAAATTGATAGTAGAGTACTTGAGCCAACGTTAACATGCAAGGGCTCTCAACTACTGCACTCCAACTTTAAACAGTAAAAAGTTTCACCGTGCATACGCTTCTGACATTGCTTATAAAAACCACTAAATCCAACAGATTGACTCAATTATCTCTTACCTGATCAATAGGATCGGTCAATTCAGAAAATGCATTGGCCAGCTCACGACCACAAATGAAAAGTTCGAACCTTTCTGTCAACCCTGCATGTCTAATACAGAAGAAAAAGTGGAAATTATTAAACACCCTGCCCCCGGGGAGGAAGAAAGAAAAATTATACAAGTTAAACAAAGAGAGAATAAAAACATTCAAACAGTTGATCGTGTTCACGGTCATCCTTCAACAATTGAGGAAAGAGGGAAATGATTGAATGTTTTAGGGTGTAAAATAAATTTGTTATGCCCCATAGCTCAATTTTTGGCATCCTTGTGGATTCCTAAAGGAATTCTAAAATATGCCTTTATGTTTTACCCTTCAGGATCAGATATCTTATTGTACCACAAACCTTGTTTTTTATTTTCAATAGGAATGCTTATGTTTCCTATTAAAAAAAAACAGTTGTTTGTATAAAAATGCTTATAAAATAGAAATTGGTGATCAGTTTTCTTGCCCCAAAACTTGATTCTTTGATACCAACGAAATGGAAAGTTTTGACATTGATGCACGTATAGCATACCCAAAACAGTTTCAGCATCTACATTTACACATGACACTGATTCTCTAGAATCTGTCAGTATATGAACCACTTGGCTAGGTAAGAAATAGAAAAGCAAATACACTTTCAAGAGTATAAGCTCAGAGCTCAGATTGGAATATTGCTAACCTTCCGATATCTCAATACATTATGATTACATGAAACACGAAGTTAAAAACATAGATACACCACCATGTGGCCTTAATACCTTCTATGAGGTTTAGCCAGAGGAGATATCTCAACCGGATAATCCAGAACAAATGTGGGTTGAAGGAGCTTCGGTTCTACAATAAGCTCAAAAATCTGGACACATAATATGCAAATCCATAAGGATTGGATTAAACAAAGACAACTTTTTTCTATGATATAAAACTATTTCATTATAGCAAAGGATGAACAAGGCCAAAAGAGAGCCCAAACTAAATAGATACAAGAAAGGCTTCCAATTAAAAGAATATAGGCCAAAAGACAAAAGGAAAAACAAGAAAATCCTCCAATTTATCAGATAAAATTTTAAACTATTACAAAAAGAAATAGAATTATTGACGCCCATTGGCAGGCTGCAAAGTGGAGAAGTTAGAAAATGACAACAAATGAATCCTAACAAAGTGGACTAATTGCATCCATAAAGTTTCAAGAGTTGACTAACATATTCTAACAGAATATCAAGCATAAAGGTAAGCTTCCTAGGTAGAGATGGAGCATAACCTCAGACAGAAGGTGCCCAATTGATTGGCTAGCTCCAATAGAAGTTTTGTCCTTATTATCAAGTGTATCCCCAATGGTCTTCAAAGCAACTTCTTTGGCAACTTTAAGGTCATTTCTAAACTCATTTAAATCAATCCCAGTGGTTTCTTTGACAAGGTTGTGCATTGTTTCTCTCCTCCAAGGCCTTTCCAGGCATATTTCAACTCCCTACAAAGATGTATGGAATAACCACTGTATAAGGTCATTCATATAATTGGCAGTGTCCAGATAGAATGTTCTGTAAATTTGAGCATCCTTCTACAACTGATCAGATAGATAGGTTTATATGCTCCAATGAGAAAAATGAGAAGCAACAAGGATTTTTCCATATCCAGTTCTCCGAAAAACTTTAAAACCAGTTCTTTCTAATAAGAAACCTCCATAAAAAAATGAAAGAGTACAAAAGAGAGGATAAGGCATTCTCACAACTCGTCTGGCAGCTTACATAAAAGCATTCCCCAATTGGCATCAATAACTAAAAGAGGATAATTATGAAAAACCTTACAATAGGAGGTTGAGCTCCATGTTGAAGCTAACCATTGACCCTCTGCCAAAAAATACGATCATCTGGAAAAAGTTCTTGGAATGTTCTATTCCTTTCAAGCCAAAGTTCCAAAAGAATTTTTATAACATTGATCTACAAAATTCTCTTTTACCATTTGAAAGGCCTTTCAAATTTTTCTTTGATTGTTTTAGAAAAACTTCAAAACTGGTTAAATACCAAGTTTTCATTTTACAAAATAAAGCAAACAAGAAAATTTGCATACAATACACATGGAGAGAAACTAGAATGTTCAAAGTTGAACTGAACGTACCTGGTAATCAATAGAAAGTTTCCCATGAATGGCAAAAGCACAACGAGTAACAATTTCTTCAGCCATGTTCATCATACTCTGATAATCTGAATATGCTTCATATATCTATTGATCAAACTATAAAATACTGATTAGAGCTCCATTTTCAAGATGCATCTTCAAAGTGTTTCCACATTGACGGAAGCAAAGAATGATCAAAAGAAAGGTTACCTCAATAGAAGTAAATTCAGGATTATGACGAGTTGAAATTCCTTCATTTCTGAATATGCGTCCAATTTCATATACTTTCTCAAAACCACCAACCTGTCATCCACAAACAATATATTCAGAATATTGTAAATCTTAAACATACAAGTTTGTGTGTGTTGATAAAAGAAAGGGTTATATCAAGAATCCAAATGAAGAAAAAAGTAACGACATCATAACTAGCATTAGGAGAAAAAGGCATAAATGTGTGCGAAGAACAAACTTTTTCTGGATAGCTACAACAGAAACAGAGAACATGAAGCCTAGCATGGTATTAGTTCTTTGAAAGTCAATTTATAATACCCACAACGAGATTAGGATGTTCCTCTCTCAAAAAAAAACAAAACAAAAAGTTTTTAATAGTACCCACACCTTTGGAACATCAAGCACAGTCATACATTACTCAGTATGCTTTTTTTTTTTTCGAACATTATTTATATATTAATAATAATGACATACAAGGCATATGATGAATGTCATGTCACTGCATTCAAGTTTCTGCAGAACTTGGCAGGATTAAAGTAAACAAGGAAAGAAGATAGAATGAAACTTCCATCAATAATTATTCCTGGACGCTTGCAGATGAATATATGGAACGCAATGAGAACAGCCCCAAGAATGCTGAAGGAACTAAAAAGGGAAAAAACAAGCAACATCTTCAATTAATGATTAATGTTTGCAAAAATCTTGAGAACCAGAAATTTTAGTAATGAAAAAAGGGGATCTGTAATTTCATTCTTTACAACCACATAAAAGGATTAGAATATCAATAACTCACTAGCATTCTCTTCAAGTGGAGCTCAGTAGCTATTCTTAAATACAGATCCCTCCCAAGGGAATTGTGGTATGTAACAAAAGGCCTTGCTTCTGCTCCCCCAGCTGCTCCCTAGTTGATTTAAACAAATCAAAAATCAAGTACCAGGTAATAACTATATTTGGGCACTTCAATTTATAATTAAGTAATACATAGAAGAAGGCGACAACTAACAAATTCATCCATAATTAAAAAATGCTTCTCAACATTGTGACAGTCAGGATCAAGCAGATGGGACAATTTGATAGCTACAAATTTGACCAATTTTATTCCTCTGTAATCAACTGGCTCAAATAATAGCAATGTAATTTGCACCAGTCTTGCAAGTTATATTTGATATAAGGTTTAACACAGAAAGATGTAGAAATGTTAACTTCGGGAGTTCCTCTAAAATACAAGTTTATCAAGCATTTCCTATTTCTCAGAGGCAAGATGGCAATATAGTTCAGGCCAGCCATAAGATAATTTGCCAGCCTTCTGTCAAATTGCAAGCTGTCAAATCAAAACGTGTTCATAGACAGTACTATAATACAATTTAGAGGGAACTTGCAGAAATAAAAGGCCGGATCTCCAAAAATGCTCAAAAAGAAGGAAAGAAAAAGTAGCTATAGGACGATATTCATTTTACAAATTGATAGGATAGGCTACCTGGAGGGGATAGTTATTATCATAAAATATTCCCTAAAAGGAGGAGCACTTTGTCGATCACCAAGAGGGAGAGAGAGCGAGGGTGGAGATTGTTATGCTTTACAAAAAAGTCAATGTCCAAAATGAGTAGCAATCCATTGGCATATACAAGTCCAAGTCCAATTTACTTCTATTATTTTTGAATGAGAAAAGAAACTTTCATTAAGAAGAATGAAATAACAAAATCAAGGCAATACAGACAAAAAGAGCTAACGTCCAAGTGAATAAACCCAAAAATACTTGGATCATAAAGAGGAATACACGAATATTAATCTTAGTGAAATTTGGATTCTGAATATGTGAACATACACAATATAAATCTCATCAACTAAAGCAAAAATAGTTCATGGATGCAAACAAGCAAGCAAAGGAGATTTCAGAAGTTCGAGGAAGAAAGGAAATTTGGAGCCACGTCAATGGAATTAGAATGATTAATAATTTTCAAACGTGTAAATTAATCTTCATTAGAAGAAAAAAAAAGTCTATTAAATTAGATATAATATTTAAATGAAGCTGTGAGAATATTCACAAACCTGTAGGACTGGAGTCTCGACTTCGACAAAACCTAATGATTCCACAGTCTTCCGGATCTCTGATATTATCTATACAAATAGGGGAGAGCAAGGAGTTCAAAGTATTAGAGAACCTGGCATTATTGTTTTTCTTTTCCCTTCTTTTCTTTTTTTTTTTTCAATAAGAAACTCAATTTCATTGATAAATGAAATTTACAATAAAATTGATACAAAAAAGGAGAGTAATTACAAATCTTATGATCCCTTTTGGTGATTTGAAGACACGTTTTCAAAAAACAAGGAAACATGAGAAAACTTTGTAGGTGTGAGAACTGACTGAAAATCTGCAATATGTTAAAATGTTTGGTAGTAATTTGTAAACATTGGAAAAAGAATTTGAGTGTGGTCCGATTATTTGTTTTTAACGTGAACCAAAGTATCTGTACAGTACATTGAAAAAGAAAAATAAAATATGATCAACCTATATTTGATTACATTGTCTACATGCATGCCATGTCCATACAATCAAGCCTCAAAGCAAGTCTGATAGATGTTCATACGATAAATTTATTTATTTAAAACATACACAAACACAGAGAACAAAGCACACACATTTTCAGTCACATCTCCATCTTGACAGGAGAGAGCTTATTGAAAGTTAGTCTCTTCTTTCTCTCCCTTTGGGAGATTGTATCTTTTGAACAATTTAGTTCCTTTTCATTAATCAATGAGAAGTTCACATCTTGTTCAAAAAAAAAGAAAAGAGAAAGTTAGTTTCTTACCAATAAAAGAAACCTGAAGTTGGTTTTCAACTTTCATTTCTCTTCTTGGAAGTAATACTACTAAATTAGAAGGGTTAAAAAAAAACGTCACAATTTACTAAGGGTTAAAAAAGCATCAAGGATACTTGAAGTATTGAGAATTATTTAGCTAAGTAAGCCTACATCACCTTTGCTCTTTTCCGGAATGTATCTGCTACTTCGGGATTTGCAATCATATCTATGTATCTGAAAGTGAAATACATCAATATGACGTCAACTATGAAAAATACATTAGTGAGCTTAAGCATATTTTAAATGTACATTAAACATTTGAAGTGCAATGTCTTCATAAGATTGAAAAGATATCTAGAGAATGAAAATTACATGTGAAACAGATAGATATTTTTTTTCATATGTAAATGATAATATATTCAAAAGGAGAGGAAAACTAAAGAAGGAGATGAAAAATCCCTCGAAGCCAACTTGATTTTCAAAGACATTCTAAGGTTTTTTAAGAAAGGGGAAGGCCTGATATTCATCCTGATCAATGAGGGTTTTCACCCAAAAAAGAAAAAAAAACCCCTAAAAAAAATCGTATTCCATTTTTGCGAATTGCTATCAATAACCTTCAGTTTATTGATGATATAAAAACCAGGCCAATCTCTTGGCAGAAAATTTTGAGTGCTTTTCTCCTTGGCAACAAGCAATTGAAATAAATGTTCACGTTAAATTGTATGCATTTTCTTAATGCATAGGAAAAATATAATAAGATCATGTGATTCATGTCGGATATGAACTCCTGAAAAATGGACAATCAAGTACATCATCAAAAGATGATTTTCACAACTCTTACAACAAAAGCCTTTGAAATAGAAAAGAAAAGAAGAGGACCAAAATTACCGTTGGCGGTAGCGCTTATCAACATCAGTTAAACCATGATATTTGTCAGGAAGTGGAAGTAATGACTTCGTCAGGATTGCAAAAGAATTCACACAAACAGAAAGTTCCCCTGGAGAAAATGAAGGATAAACAATTAAAACACAACAAATCAACATGCTTAATTAAAAAGGCAGTTTAGATCCACAAAGGAATATAGAGGATTGATACATAATTTTTTTTTTCCAAAAAATATGTAACTAACTTTAGAATTCAAAATTTGCACACCATGCCTAAATTATATACTTTCTCAATAACTTTTACCTTAAAAAATAAATATGCAAAATTCATGCCAATATTTTTCTCTCTTATTATTCTATGTACAATATGCGATGCCATTAACTGTGGTCTCAGGACACCACTGTCTTACTAGTGTGGGTAAAGAAAAACGTGCATAAAGAGGTTCTTTCTGATTCCCATGCCCTGAAGAAATGACAAAATAATATAACAAACAATTCACCCTCCAATCTTCATAAAAGATCAATGTAAAGGAAAGTAATTGTTACACGTCCCAAATCCTAGATGTCAAACTTTTAAATCAATCTATTTTTATCTTTTTTGAAAAACATAAAATAATTAAATTTTTTGGCAATTTCATGTGCAACAGACTGATTAGGACAATATTAATACTTGAGGTTCTGTCCTAATTTCAATTAGATTTATACAAAAATGTACTTCTTGTTAGTAGTAGCTACTTTCAATGAGGATTTAACTTCTAAAGCTCTACCTTCCAGAAGACAACTACGGAAAGTCTTTCCTGCCAACAGATATATGTGATCTAAACATTAAGAAACAACAACACGAGAACTTGCCTTTCTCAGTTCGCTTAATTGAACCTCGAGCACCAAGAATATCACCAATATCAACAATATTTTTTAGCTGATCAAACTGATCGTTTATGAGCCTTTCCTTCTCACAGTAAAGCTGAAACCAAAAGTCCAATCAATTATGTTGATTACATGGCCCGTGCTTAGAAGAGCAGTAGTATAAGACTCTTCACAACAGCACCTTGTATATAGATCGTGAATATAAGTAGAGAACAAAATAAAACAGACCAAACGTCAAATATCTCCCAATCATGTTCACCACCATCTAACATCAAATACATAATTATCCCATTCTTAAAAATACTCTACTACCTCGAACAAGAAACAATATTATATGCACTCCATAGGGCTTCACCAATCTTAGCAGAGACTTGCGAAGTAATAGCGTGCATATATGTATACGTTTGTCCATGGAAGCAAGCGAGTTCACTAACCTGAATTGTACCGGAATCATCTCTTAATGTCAGAAATGCAAGTTTTCCAAACGCTCTGCGAGCCACAATTCTTCCAGCTATTGACACGCAGTCAGTGTCGCTATTAGACTCTTCACCATTGCCTAGATGTTTATATAACTCTTGAAGCTGAGCAGCAGTATGTGACCTGTCCCACTCATACGCATAAGGTTCCAAGCCTCTGCTCCTCAATTCTTCAACCTAACACCACATGAATGCCCAACACATTCAAGCAAGTCCAGAAATAAGAGAGTTGGGGAAGGGGTGGAGTTGGAGTATAGTGCATTTCTAAGTGGTTTGAGCAGAACCTTCTTTAAGCGGATTGCACGAACCGCCTCCCGATCAGACGTAGAAGATGGGGACGATGCATTGGAGGATGAAGAACGACGGTTGCGTCCGGAGAGCTTAACCTTTCCGTCTCCACCAGTGGAGATTGCGGTGGAAGAACAGCGGCGAAGGAAAAGGGTAGAACAATAAGTTTTGGGAGTGAGAGCGGTGATTGTGGAAGAGGAAGAAGCTAAGCGAATGAGGTGCTTCAACAATGGCTGGGACCATATTGTTCCATAGAGCTTCAACGCTTCCATTAGCCTGACTCGTCTTGCACCTCTCACTTCCTCTTCCTGGGTGTCAAAGGAAACACACTCAAATTAGCCCTTTATCCACTAGGTAATTCGTAATTTTAAGAAGTGGAGTGAAATTGGGAAATTGTCGTTTCTATACCCGAAAGTTTTTCTTTTTTAGAAATTTGGGTGGGGTTGGGGGGATTTTTTTTTTTTTAATAATGTTAATTTTAAAAGTATTTACCAAAATATGTCATTCCTCATATTATTTATCAAAATAATGCTTTGAAATTCATAGGTTGAACTGGCATCAGTGGGTCGTCTACCAACAAACAATTTTTTTTTTTAAATAACGCTTGGTCTCCGCTTTTTAAACAGCGTGGCAGGACCATGCTGTTTTCTTTTTTTTTTTTAAATTACTCAACATGACGTCTCTTGAGCAGGATTTTTTGAAATCCCGCTAGAGACGACCAATTATGCATGGGCGCCACCTGGCACCTTGGTCGTCTCTTGAAGAGACGACCTTTTAAAACCCCTAACTTATCTGCCCCACCACCGCTCCATTCTCTCTCTCGCCCAAATCGCCGCCAACATCCAGTCATCGTCGCCAGTCACCGTTCCGTCCAGTCGTCGTCGCCGATCACTGCTCCGTCCAGCCGCCGCCGCCTTTGGTAAGTAAATGATGAGATGTTCCTTTATTTTCTTATTTTTGTTTCTGTTTTTTCTTTTTTTTTTTAATAATTTTAGTTTTACAACATGATTATAGAACCATCGCCGCTGCCTTTTGGGACCTCACATGTCGTCTCTAGAGACGATATGTTAAGTTATAAAAAAAAAAGAAAAAAAGACATAGAGATGACCATGATTAATTTTAAAAAAAATTAACGTGGCGCTAAGCGCCACGTTTGTTGGTCGTCTCGAGACGACGATCAACTGATGCCCGTTCATAGGTCTCTGACGACCTATGAATTTCAAAGCATTATTTTGTTAAATAGTTTGACGAGTGGCATATTTTGGTAAATACTTTTAAAATTCACATTATTAAAAAAAATCCAGTTTGGGGTGGGTTTCTAAAAAATCAGTTACTTAATATAAAATATACTTTAAATTTATTTTTCTATCTTTCCTTCCACTCCCACGCTCTAATAAAAAAAAAAGTAAACTCATTTCTTCATTATTCGTTAACCTATTAAATAAAAAAATAGAAAAA
The DNA here is from genome assembly GCF_001995035.1 of Momordica charantia. The sequence continues at coordinate 174,403 of NW_019104592.1, forward strand.
TTGTTTTTTAGGTCATATTAGAAACTATATTTCAAACGTGAATTCTTCAAATTTTATATAAAGTAGGTGGCCGTCATGAAATTTTAACTCATGAACCAATAAGTCACCCATGATAGTTGTATACATGGCATATATACAAAATTTAATCCATATTAACTCCATCCCTTTACATATACCCCACATATATATTTTTCTAGAAAATAATAGACTTTTATTAAGAATAAATAAAGTACTTATTCGACACAAGGCCAGCCAACCAAAGATACAAGTAATCCAACATACATTTTCCTCTAATTCGAAAGCCCTGCAAACAAGATAGTGAGCACAAAAGTTACCATCCATGTTTACTTGATTGAAAAAGACGACGCCACAAGCATCATGAAGATGCAAAATTTATTTGATTCCTCACGTTATTTCAGAAAGACCATCGTCTTCCCTTCACAGCAACTTAGCTACCTCTATCGAGTCCGTCTCTACATAAGAAACCATAAATGTTGTGCATCCCTCTTAGAATAGTCATAGTTCCCAACATCTTCACAATCCTAATGAAACGATTGGCTGCAAAAATGATGATACCTTCCTAATTACACAAGACTCACTCAAGTCTCCCTGCCTACTGAGTCTCTGGACATGTACCCAACATATAGTCTATAATATATGTTTTTTCGTATATAGTACGGTAAACCTCTACCTCAACACAAACTCAACATAGATATTCAACATATAATCCATAAAATTTGTAGTTTTTTGGTACTAAAATATTAAGTTATATAATATATAAACTCCAGGACAAGAATTTTCTTTCATTTTGAAAAATAACGAAACAAAAAGGAAAAAAAAAAGGGTAAAAACCTAGATTTTCCCGGGAAATTGACTCAATTGACCTGAAAAAGTTTCCATTTTGCTCAAATGACCTAAATTACAAAAATTGACTCAACTGACTCAGTTTTAACTTTTCTGACATTTCAGAGAGTCTGCAATTACGAATATACCCCCAAATGAATTGAACTACAACAAATCTGGCACAGAATCACCTGGGTTGGTGTAATTAAAACCATGGGCGAGTTCCACTCAATTCATGGCCATGAATTTATTAAAATACCACCAACTTAATAATTCCCCACCAAATTTTTGTACTATCATTTATTATATACCCACACATTCTCACC
>NW_019104592.1:179836-202147 GCF_001995035.1 Momordica charantia
CTATCGCTCTGGTGCTTCTACTTCTACCGTGGGGTCCGCCGATGCTCGGGTGCTTTGTTTGTGTGAAAATCAAATGTTCAATCAACAGGCAGCTGAGGTGAAAAAAGGACGAGCCACCTGAAAACGCCAAGAATGTTCCCTCAAAGCTGCCATGTTTGTTGAAGGGAGGTGGGTTTGAGGATGTCGATTGAATTGTAAAATCAATAGGCAATTTGTATTAAAATTGCCCAATATTTCATTTTTTTGCAATTTTTTTGATTTCGTGTTTATATTTCTATTAGATCTATATTCCATATGAGAAATTTGTTAAGTTTGTAATGTATTCTATCTATAAAGGGTAAGTAAATTCTTAGTTAAACGTAATTTGAAACTCAAAAAAAATTTTGTTACACATTTTGTTGATTTCTCGACGCAAATGTTATGTTGCAAAGGGAAACTGCATGTTGTTCGGGATAAATTTGTTTTTTCCGTTTGATACGTCAATTGAAATTTTGAAAATTGCTTTTGAACCCTTTTGTTATTTGTCTTTTTCTTCTTAATTGTTGGAAAAAAAATGTGAAAATATTATTTTTAGGTAAAAATTCATGCAATTGCAATTAAAATGACATTTATCTCGATTTAGATCAACTTTTAAATATTAATGTCAATAAAAATGTCAAAGTCTCGTTTTCGTGGAAATATGATATCGATGGATGTTTTTGAAAAATTTATAAAAGTAACAAATTTGAAAAAATAAATTGAACTAACAAGCAATCGTATCACTAATTTTAAATAAGTTAAATATGATTAATATAATTATTGAGCGGATATGAAATGAAATTTTGTTGAAATTTTTTGTATTTTATCTATTTTATTTTGTAATATTATGAAAATATAGATTTATCTATCGGAGCCGTGAAATGTCGACTGATATATAGTAAATAATATACCGTGGTTGAGATGAATCTCGAAAATTCATGGAGCCATTGGGGCGATCCCAACTGTGCGAGGCTATCCATGTACCACGGTGAACACTCACTTTCCGATTCGTTTCAAAAAGGGTCCCGGTGAGTGCGAGCCCACATCTTTGAGGTTTTTGACACCATCCAATCCAACAATAACGGATCAAAGTCATTCATACAAACTGTACGTATTCTCAAACCCAAATTTGGAACAGATAAAAGGATGAATCTGTAGTGGCGCCGAAATAGGAAAAGAAAATGCGGTAAATGGGTCAAAAGCAAAAGGGGGGGTGAAGGCGATGAGAGGACGCATTTCTCAAACAACAACACAGTCACAGACCCAAATCAGCCATAGAGAAAGCAATGGTATTCAGCAGCTTGATCGTGTTATCGGTCGCTCATTTATCGGCGGATGCTTCGCAATGCATTGCTTGCTTCCCAGATCGCCTCACCAGCCACCAACTTCTCTACCTTCTCTTCGGCTTCCCTCTTCAGCAACTCTCTCGCCTCGCCCTGTCTTTCTGGACCTTCTTCTGCGTCCCTCCCCCTGGTTCCTTCTACTATTACTACTACTCCTCTGACTCCGATGCCTCTTCCTTCTCCCTTTCTTACGTTTCTTCTTCCGATTGACTTCTATCTCTGGTAATTTTCTTCTCTTTTCTTCAATTATCGTCAATTTCTGCTTCTGGGTCTCCATTTTTTCTTCCCGATTACGTATGCTCCGTTTTAGAAAAATTGCTTTTTGCTGTTTCAATTGATTTTTCTAACTGAACGACGGAGCACAGCTTCGAGATAGCTTCTACTTTATCAAAATTCAATACACTTATCTGTCCCCCTGCTGTGTGCTTGATTTACTAACCTCGATTAGTGGTATCAGATTTGACATTTTTGAGAGATAATCAAGAGTCCTGCACCATCTTACCCGCAGTTCTACATATTTCTCGACTACGACTATACCAGTTGTAGGATATTAACTATTTGAGTACTAATCATAACTGTTTGTAGGTAGATATTTAGATTCCAGTTTCGGGCCTAATGGGATGGGCTAATAATTTTCTAGCCCTTGTGTCAGAGTTTCTCGAGTATGATAGTAACTGATTACGAGCGTGTAGTTAAGACAACACCATCTATCACTTGAATTGAAAGACGTGTTTATTAGTTCGTCAACTGCGCTGAAGTGACTTAAACCAACATCATCTTATGTGTCTTCTGAAGTTAATGTTGTTTTCTCTGATTTTTTTGGTTGAGGAAACTGCTCCATGTTATATCTACTGCATTTCAATTTGTTGTGTTCTTTGAGGTTTTCCAGCTACCGCTCAATTTTATTGGATATTGGTCGTGATTGTGGATGTGCTTAGAGTAATTATACTAACGCTTGTCTTGGGATTCATCATAAATGTCACAGCATAAATCTGCTCGATGTTCTTCAAAGAATTGGCAGATATGCTGTTGTACCTTTCACTCACTGGCTAATGAATTTCATTTTTCTACTCTTCAAAGAATTGTCAGTTGTCCCGTGGATGGCTTCAGTAGTTACTTTGTACTTTCTCTTGGCAAAGTGATTGGAGGAGAGAAGGAATTCAGTCAGGGAAAGACTTTTTTATTCCCCCTCTCTCCCACGCACCATTTCAGAATGTGTTAAATTGAGATCGCACCTAAAAGCTTAAGTTGTTAGATCGGGGTGTGTTGGAGTGATTTTGGCATAGTCAAAACCACTTTTGTCATTGTCAAAATCACTTAACTTTTCATGGATCATGTTTGGCAAATTAAAAAATTGATTTTAGGAAAATTTCAAATCACTTCAAATTGACTTTTTAAGGTATCACTTTGGTGGTGATTTTGGAAAATCAATTATACTTAAATCTTTTTCTTTAAAATCATTCATTCTACCATCACTCCCAAATACACCCTAGATCAAGACTAAAACGTAGAAAATTAATATGAAGAAAGGGAGGAAATAACAATTGAGGGATTTGAACTTGGGGTTTCATTTTACAATGCTACTACACCCAAATGCTTGAGCTATTAGGCAAGGATAAATGTAATTCATTTAGTAAAATACTTCCAATGCTATGATTAAGATGATCTGAGTTCGCTTTAAAATTTCAGTGTCCTTTAAAATAAGCATAAATAGCTTGCACTCACATCTTAGCAATGTTATAATGTGTATGAAATCTAAAAATCAATTATGACAGAGACGAGTTATCTTTTGATATTAGGAGTTCCGAGTTCAGAGTCCAGAAAAGAGCAGAGAGTATTTTACCTGTCGTACAAATACAATTTGTAAATCAATTGTTCGGATTTTTATTTTATTTATTTTTTGTTGCCTACCCTTTCTTTCATCAATTATTATACTGTCATTTTTTCTGTTTCCAATCCTTCTTCTTATTTTTCTGTCTATCAGTTTCTTGCTTTGTATATCCAAGTTGGATCATGTATTTGGTCTTTCAAGATCTCAACAAAAAGAAGCATAACCATCAGATCTAGGATTGTTTTTTCCACCCTCTACACCAGGGACCTCGAAGTATCTGTAGGTTTTCCGTGGATCTAATGAGAAGATGAATAACAATTAGTGCATATAATCAAATGTGACTTGGATATTTCTGCGGTCTGTAAGCTACAAGGGATTTACTGTTATGAGAACATGAGTTTCAGGGTACTTGATGCCTAATGGGGAATACAGTAGCTTTGCAGGACATGGATTTAGTTTTGAATAATACATGTATGAAAAAAGCCACTTGGATGATTAACGAGGTCAAATCTTTGAAATTTCTTTTAAATGCATTTTCTCTCTATCTTCACCAACTAAATTCTACATTAGGGCGTTACAGTGATGGATATTAGAAGGATGTGTTGGCTTTGTTTGATGATTTCAATTGTTGAATTGATAGATTTCTAATGTTGCTAACCAGGTTAATAATGCGGTTGTCATTATGTATGCATCATAAGAGTACCAGCTAGGAAAGCTTGTTCTTACCTACAAGTGGTGGGCACATGTATCCCTAAGGGAAACCAAATTCGCCTCGTCTCCCTGTTCATCCTTTCATGGAACAATTCTGTTAGGGATGTGTTAAGTTTCACAGTATCCTCACTTCTTTATTATTAAAGACAACCTTTCTGAAAGTATGTTGGATTTTGGGTAAAACTTAAAGGCAAATCTAAGTCTAAAGTGGCCAGTATAATTTCAACGTAGAGATGAAAAGATGGGCCATTTGTCTAGCAAATGCGAAGGCCTAATGTTTATGTAGCAGTTATAAGGGGTCAGTATTTTTATTGTCTAAATGATTGTGATGTTACCTTATATCTTTGCTGTGCTATAACATGAGTTTGATAACTTTCTGGCATCTTGTTCTATCTTTTAAACATTAAGTGTACCCTTGGATGAAATTTAATGGTGTTTTCACGGATGATGAAGGATGAAAGTGGGGAGTTGCAGTTCCATTCTGGCATTTGTATAGTTCTCACTTCTCAGCAAGTCTTGTGTGAACGTGATTGTGAGAAAAGTATCCAAGAGAGTCTTCACCAATTCGGATGCAGTGGTTGACGGCGTGTCTCACACTTCCAAGTTCCAACATCTGCTGTTTCTGAAAAGTTTCATTCAATCGTGTACAGTACATTAAGGCGTCAGGTTGCTTACCTTTTTTGGGTTGTATCCAGGGATTAGTAGCAGGGTGGCCAAGTTTGTACATATGGTTTTCTCCTACTCCGGGAAGGTGACAGTGAAAATATGAAAGTAGAGTGCCAGAAATGTGTGTTTCACTTTCAGCCAGCTGACATTAGATTGACGTTCTTTGTGGAACATTTTCAGATTCCTGCTCGGGTTTTAGTGCTCCAAATGTTCAAGGGTTGCCTCGCGATGAAATCAGTTTTCCATCGGTCAGCATGACACGACTGTTGTGTGGATTTGAAAAATGATAGTGTTAGATGGATTGTAAGGAATGCGAATGAATGTGTGAATGCAAGTAGAAGTGTTTGAAGATAGTCACTTTTATGCTAACAATCAGTGAGAAATTAAAGGAAGGAGTTGATTGGGCGTGGGCTGAGGAAGCTGTATTTTTTGTCAAAAAGGCACCAATCACGGCAACCCACATGCTAATTATTGAGTCCAAGATCACCTTGTGCAATCATGGTTAGAAAAAATCAATAGCGTATGTCTTGATGCGTTTAATTCTCGAAGTAGAGAGAGAGAGCAGATAAGGTTTGGGTTTGGGGGATTGGAAAGCAGCTGTTTTGATCCACATACCAAACTCTCATCTTTGATCTCTTATCTGTCTTTTGATCACTAGTAAATTTCATATAAAATTTTTTGATGTCTCTCAAAATCCGGGCCTTGAGGCGGGTGCCGATGCCTTTGAGTATAGGATAGCAAAGCTCCGATTCTAAATTATTAAAAAAAAAAAAATTCAGATCGATTTTAAGTCCCCTTCCCCACCACCATTTGGCCTCTCTCTAACTGCAACCTCCCAATAATTTCCGTCTCAGAAATTTCCTGTCATCTATGGTCCACCCTCCACTCTTCATTCATTTACGTGAACGGTCTGTCATCTCTTCATTTTCACCCACACACATTGCCAGTGTGCCTTAATGTGGAATTTGAAGTAGACTTGTCTATTTTAGAGTGTGAATTTCTAAATCCTACATTATACATAAACTCGTGTTATATAAATATATGCTTATGAAAGGTATTCTTTGACTACAAAATTTAGACTTCAACTTCTAACTTCGTAAAATCATTAGTCATTTCTGTTCAAATATTTTATTTTTGGGGACTTTTGAAAAATGAAAACAATATGGTAAAGGAGGCAGCTTTAAATGGCAAAAAAGTAACTTTAAATGGGAGGGCGAGATTAGGGAATCCGTAAAGTGAGTAATGAGTGGCATTTTGGATGGCATCAATCACTAGTTTAATGCTAATGGCCTGCAATTCTAAAAGCTAAACCTTTTGCAAATATCTCTTTAATAATGTTCATCTTGATAAGGGCAACATCAATTTCTCATTATAATGTTAAAATATGTTTTTTTTTTTGGTTTTAATGTGGCAACACGAAGTTTCGAAGAAAAATATGAATATTTAAGGTCACGTGGTGGTATGTATTCTTTATAAATCAAGGGTAGGAAAATATATTTCACTGCCATATTTCGATTACGGAAGTTAGTTTTCTTATGGTATGGTGGGGGCAGCATCAATAAATGGGAAGTAAAAGTTTGAATATCAAAATACAGCTCTTGACGACGTAACAACAATAATTTAAAAAAAAAAGGTGATAATTATAATTCAAGGTCTACTTTAATAATACTGCAAAGTACAAGTCATTATAAACTCAGTTACAAAAGTATATGATTAAGAATGAAGACAAACCTTAATGAATTAAAATGTAAATTTTAATCAGTGAAAGTTGGAAGAGTCCTTCTACATGCAGGTTATAAATTAGGTAACTATTAATTAAAGTAGCATTTTAAAAAGTTGATTGGTAAATAGTTTGGAAAACAATTAAAAGAATACCCATAAAAAAAGATTCTCAAATTCATCAGATTGAGAAAGTTTGCTTGAATGAAACGGGGGAAGCTGCAATTCCTGTGATTGGAATCAGAATGGGGAACAAAAAAAAGGAATCTTTTGGTGTTGGAAAGTGGCATTAAAAAATATAGAGGGAAAAAGTGAGATGCAATTCAATTGCAACATCGTATATTGTAATAGAATACAGAATAGAAAATACTGCATTGTTGTTCAGTGGTTGTGGTTTGAGCTTCAAGTTTGGCATCGCATAGGATTCTGCTGTCTGTGCTGTGATTCAATTAATAATATTCCCACTCACAAACCTCAATTAAATAACTATAGAATCTACAGAGAGCCATTTGGTTTTAGTTCAGAAGCATGGCAATGGCAATGGCAATGGCAATGGCAAATGGCAATGGTGCAAATTACGAGCGACCGTGGGAAGGCCACAGCGAGCAACAAATTATGGAAACGACAAGCGATGTGTATAAAATTAAAGACCCTTTTTGCGCACCATGTTGTGCAACTTTGGTTCAGTCTCTTTCATCACTCTCTCTCTCTCTTCCTCTATCTCGTCATCGTGCAGTCAATCAAGCTATTAAAGGATAATATAATATAAAAGCGATTTTTAGCAGGCACCCTTTTCCTTTTTGTTCTTTTTATTTGCGAGAGAGAGAGAGAGAGCAGAGTGGTGAGTGAATGGCAACTTTTTAAAACATACAAAGCCGTTTTAGTTTTAGGGAGGAAGGGGGAGAGAGGGTAGCTTTGCTTTGCATTTTGCTTGGTGAGTAACCGTAGAAAACGGAGTGTGAAAGAGAGGGAGCTGGTATTGGTAGGTGGGTCGTCATTTTGTGTTGGATTTTTGTTTCCGTGGAAGCCGAACCAGAACCGTCCCACTTGTGAAGCTATTGGGTTTGGCAGTTGCTTTGAGGGTTTGTGACAGCGACGGTAACAGGGACGGGGCGGGGAGTGCCTCCTTCATGCTTCAGACTCGCTCTCCTGCATCCACTTAGGTTGTAGTTTTGGGTGTACCCACTACCCACTACCGCCTCTCACTCTCAGCTAATTTTCCCCTTTGGATCAGTGGTTTTTTGCGTATTGGGGCGGCTTCCATTCCAGTAGAGTAGATGGGTCCTGCTCACAGCGGCAGGGGAACGGCCGGGAGGGCTTTGGTACTGGTTTTCTGTTTATGGGGTCTCATCTCTCTGTCCCGCGCCGCTCGATTATCCCCTTCCATGCACAACTTGGAGGTTCAGAAGCACCTCAGGCGCTTCAACAAGCCCCCATTGAAGACAATCCAGGTTCTCTCTCTCTAAATTTTCCTTTCTCCCACTAAAAGATGTTTTAGTTTTTTACTTTTCTCAAGTCTGGGAAGAGAGCGAGAAAGTGAAGAGAGTATCATTCTTTTAATAATGTATGTTGCTTATGGCCCCCTTTTCAATCGATCAACTATTGCAACTTGCATTTTCTTAGATTTTGGGAAAATAAACTTCACCTACTGTTTTCCCTTGTTGATATTTCTCTTCCAATCTCTAACCGAGGAATAGCATCCGTTGCGGGCTTGGTTCTTCCGATCTGATTACGACTAGCGCTAGCGAAGATGTAGTCCTTATGTTTTTTTTTTTTCCTTTCATTTTTCTAACGTTCCCTTTGTGATGTTCAAGCAGAGTCCAGATGGGGATATCATAGACTGTGTCCACATTTCTAATCAACCAGCTTTTGATCATCCTTTCCTCAAAGATCACAAAATTCAGGTTTGTTTTCCTCACCTTTTTCAGCTACTTGAAGTATTTCTCCATCTACCTTTCCTGAAGTTCCTTACCACTTGTCGGTTTGTCAGACGAGGCCTACTTACCACCCAGAAGGGCTATTTGACGAGAACAAGGTGTCTGAGAAACCTAAAGAAAGAACAAACCCCATCACTCAGCTGTGGCATGCAAATGGAAGGTGCCCAGAAAACACCATTCCTATTAGGAGAACTAAGGAAGATGATGTTCTGAGAGCAAGCTCTGCCAAAAGATATGGAAAGAAAAGGCACAGAACTCTTCCTCAACCGAGGTCTGCAGATCCTGATCTCATTAATCAAAGTGGTCATCAGGTAATTCTTTTCCCTTTTAAATATCATCAATCTTTTTTCGTTAAGCTTTACACTTTAATACTGATATCACTTTGTTCCCTTCGGAGCTGCTAGCATGCAATAGCTTATGTGGAAGGAGATAAGTTCTATGGAGCAAAGGCAACTATCAACGTATGGGAACCCAAAATACAACAGCCTAATGAGTTTAGCTTGTCACAGTTATGGATACTAGGAGGTTCTTTTGGTCAAGATCTAAATAGTATTGAAGCTGGCTGGCAGGTATCATACGAACGGATTGATTCAAAATAGCTAATCATTTCCTATTCTCTTTCCTCCCATTGTTGGTTCTCATAATTGGTTGCCGATGACAATAGGTCAGCCCAGATCTATATGGCGACAACAACACTAGACTTTTCACTTACTGGACTGTAAGATTCATTTGCCTCTCTGATAAAACTATGGTCATTTCTAAGTGTCTATCTTCCAGTTCCATATCGTTCTAACAACTATGAATGTGTTTTCAGAGTGATGCATATCAAGCCACAGGTTGTTATAACCTCCTCTGCTCAGGCTTTATTCAAGTTAACAGTGAAATAGCAATGGGGGCGAGCATCTCACCTGTGTCTGCATTCCGCAGTCCCCAGTATGATATCAGTATACTTATCTGGAAGGTAAATGCCAAACCTCACTTGGACAACACAGAAAAGAAAAATTGGAACATCAACAATTAGGTTAAATACTAAAAGACAAAAGAGACTGACTGTGTAAAGATAACTGCATGTGATCCTTTGTGGACATTGTCCTGCTGAGATGGGGTTTTCACATTAGATGTTAAAATAATAGCCACGCATATAATTGAGGGGAAAGGGGTCAGAAACAGGAAAAAAATCCCGGCGGTTCAGATCATAAGATTCTCTCGTCATTTCCCCAATTACAATTTTTGATTTATGAAGAAACCACCTGGGGTGACTGGAGAACTAAATAAATTGACATATAACCCGCATAATTCAGCAGTTAAAGTAATATTGAGTAGTTTGTTTATTTGTTTGTTGTTGATGATTGCGACGAGAACTTGTGTAGGATCCAAATGAGGGACACTGGTGGATGCAGTTTGGCAATGACTATGTGTTGGGATATTGGCCTTCTTTCTTATTCTCGTACCTGGCTGACAGTGCCTCCATGATTGAGTGGGGAGGGGAGGTTGTGAATTCAGAGCCTGATGGCCTGCACACCTCAACCCAGATGGGCAGTGGTCATTTTCCTGAAGAAGGGTTTGGGAAGGCAAGCTATTTCAGGAACATTCAGGTTGTTGACAGTTCCAACAATCTCAAGGCTCCCAAAGGGATTGGTACTTTCACAGAGAAATCCAACTGCTATGATGTCCAAACTGGCAGCAATGGGGATTGGGGCCATTACTTTTACTATGGAGGCCCTGGCAGAAACCAAAATTGCCCATGAGGACTACTTCAATTCAATGTAACTCTCTCTCTCTCTCTCTCTCCAGCCTGTAACATGCATTCAAAAGCTAGTGCAATTCTCTTTCCTCTCCTTTGTATACACCTCCTTTAAATCTTGTGAGGTTGGAGTAAAATGGTAAAATATGAGCTTCCTATAGTGTGAAGTTTTGAGTCTTTGTTTTATAATTTTGTTGAGTGGTGTTGAAATTGGGAAGGGATAAAGTTGGTTAAAAAGGTTGGAAGGAACAAAGGCTTTGTGAAGCTGCACTGTATTTTATTTGTAGTTTACTCCTCTCTAAGAGGGGATGATTAATGAATTGATGAAGTGTGGTCCTGTTGGTGCAACAAAGCCCTTTTTCCTTTTTCAAAAGAAAAGGATTGAAGAGATGATGGAACTTTTGAAATTGGAAAGGTGAGTGAGTGGGGATGACACATGACAATTGTTTGTGCGTTCCCCACCACTGACCACCCTTTAGAAAGTGAACTCCCACATGAAGCTTAAAGCTGGGCCAACCCCCACTTGCAACTTGCTTTTTCAAATCGTTGGCTGATTTTAGTTTCTGATCCTATGGAACCTTCAGGTTTTAATGGTCACTGTGGTTTGCCTTTTGACATCCACCCACCTTTGCTAGGATCTAATCTACCCATACTGAAAAATGAAAAATTCCCCTCTGCCAACTCTCACTTTCTTCATTTTTCAATCTCTTCCTTTTCTTTGAACACCGCTTTCTCTGTTCCCTTGCCAAGGTAAGAAGAACCACTTTCTCTCTTCCTCTTCTCAGGCAGTAACATGAAAGTTGACGACTTTTTTAAAATTTGATTCTCCTCTCCATTTCATGCGATCTCCTAAAAGTTTAATTTTTTGGCCCATAAATTAAATGGGAAAGAGAGCGAGAAACAGCCACTTTTTTTAGTTTCTTTTTGGTTTCTCCGCTTTGTGATTTGTGCAATTTGGTGTATCGCTGCATCTCTCTCAAATAAACTTGTAAATGGGCCTCCGCGACCATATATCACATCAATGTTGGTTAATGGATAATTGATGGTAGGTTTTGACATCTACAATGATAATGGCATTGAATATGTATTGAAGAAATTGAAATCCGATTAGTTGATAAAATGAAGAGAATGGATCAATTTGAGTTAGGTTTGAGTCAATTTAGATCCAGATTTAGTTGGGGTTATGAGTATGTTCCTAATCCTTATCCAACTACTGAAGCTTATGCTGAATTCATACCCACGGATTTTCTCAAACAGTAAAGAGTAACATGACATGATAGTTAATGATTTAAGAAAATGATATTTACAGAAGGGAAAAAAAGAAAGAAAGAAAAAGGACGAGCAAAACACGGGGACCACACTCAGAGACAGGTAGCTTAGCGTATGGTAAGGTCCCTGACCCTGTTCCTGTGTGTTCTCCAGCTGTGGGAAATGGGAATGCATCGTAAATTGAATAAATACGCTCTCTCCCTCCCACAGCCTTCGTCGCCTCAGCTCTGCAGCCGGACGCTAGGATCATTCAATTCACGGCAATGGATGCAATGAAGTTGAAGCTGTTCCTCCTGCTGGTCTTGGCCTTGGCCGGCACCATTGCCCAAGCTGCCGCTCCCTCTGAGGCTCCGGCTCCTGCACCAGCCTCTGATGCTTCTCTCTTTTTGCCCACCTTATTTGCTTCTCTCTCTGCTCTTGCTTTTGCCCTTTCCATTTAAATAACTCCTCTTTTCTCCCTCCGCCTCTGTGCCATTTGCTTCTGTTGCTGTCATCATGCCATTTCATTATTTCTTTCAATCAACCTAAATTCTTTCTTATAAATCTTCAAATATCATTGTCTATTGTCTTGGGCTAATAATAATTAATAAACACCACGTAACGTAACAGGGAACATTAAACTGTCACACATGAACCACTCACATTTGCAGATGAATTATTACTTGGTAGCATCCTCAACATGCAAATTTCAAACCCACAGTGGCACATTCAAATATCTAAATAAAAATGGAGTTGGTGGGAGGCATAGTTTTAAAAACTCTCATGGTAGGTTTGGTTTCTGGGTTTTTGTAGGTGGGAATCGGGAAGGGGCAAGAGTTTCATAATCACTTTGAGAAGCAAATATTTTTCTATACAAATTACTGTAGGGTTAGTTTGTTAATTATATTTTAATTAATTAAAATGATCTAATAAATATAATTAATTAATTAAAATTAGTTAAAAAATATTCTTATAGTTATTTTATTAATTAAACTTAAATTAATTGGTTAATTTGTATTAACTAGTCACAATAAGTAAAAGTAGATTAATTTATGTAAACAATTATAATTAATTTAATAAAATAATTTAATTCAATCATATTACCCAAATTAATATACTAATTAAAGTTAATCTGAATCTAGTCCAACGAGTTAAAGCATGTATCACTAACCAAAAAATCATATATTCAAACCCCACCTCCAATATTGTACTAAAAAAACTTAAAGTTCTTTTTTTTTTTGTAAATTTATTATTTATTAATAGTTGGAAGTTAATAATTACTAATTGATGAAATTTTTAGGAATAATCTCACCAAACAAACATATAATACTATATACTCCCATCAAAATCCAATAACATTCTCACAGTTATCTTTCAGTCTCAAATATTTTATTCTCAAACATCTCATGATTCATGTTTTTCCCGGTAAGAATCTGGCGCATTCAAATTACAGAAGCAATTGTATACCCTGTTGCTACCTCTATTCATATTCACACAGAAGGGCAAGCTTAAAACGCTTTTAAACTCAAGTCTGGAAATCTGCATTAAAAGAAAGTTAGAGTACAACATGGCCAAAGAACAAAAGAAGAAGAAAAAAATTAATTATTGTTGAAGCCTGAAATCAACTCGGAAGGGATCTCCATCAACTTTACTTGGTCAGTCCTTTACAGCCCATAGGAAGTTTCCAGCTTTTGAATCTGGTTTAGGAAAATCCATGTCATCTGCAGCAGTGGTTCAGTTAATTATTCTTCTATATTTGTTTGGGTATTCCTAACAAACACGAACGCAGAGAAAGGGAGAAAGAGAGAGTGATATACCATGACATGGGGGGCAATTCTGACGCAATACACAGGAAATCCGGTGTAAAATTTGAGTGGCCCTCCTGCCTTGAGAGTCTTCATGGCACAATCTAAGGAACCAGAGTAGGGAAATTTGCCCTCAGCATCGGGTTGCATTTTCTGAATTTGAGTCTTCACATAATCAAAGGGTAGACTACATGCTGAAGCAAAGAATCCTGATACCGAACTTGCACCTAACCGCATCCACAACACAACGCCAAATTTCAACTCCAACACACACTTAGGCATCAGCTTATAGCATTTTAAAAACAATCTTACCCAACACCGTAGCAGCTTCTCCAAAACCAAGGTTATCCTTGAAGAACTCCACACTTTGATCATATGAGGCAAGCATTCCCATGTTTAATGCCATTGCTCTCACTACAGTGGGGCCAGCGCCTTTCCACAGAGCCAAAACTCCCTCGTCCGCAAGAATGCGATATAGTGCATGGAAGGCATTTTTATAATTTCGGCGCTGGGCAGTTGGTAAAGTTGCATCTGCTTGCATCCGAATAAGAGCTAAGTCTGCCGGACTACCAACAGATGCTCCGATAGCACCAGCTGTGAGCCCACATAAGGCCTTCTGATACAGTGGAAGCGGCTTTCCCTCATTCGCTTCAATTGCTTTATTTGTCAACATCCTAAGGAAGAAATGGAGAAAAATAAATATATGATTAACCACATATAAGAAAACCAAAAAATTACACCTTTTGCCCCTATAATCCAGGAGATTATTCTATTTGGTCTTTATATTATACAACACGCGACCATCTAACTACAGTAGTTTTAGAGGGTGACTATATTAGTATTGTGATGATAAGTCTCACATAAATCTAGCCTATATGGTCATCTGCAATATGATATGGCACACAATTTTCATAACTGGTATGTAATTTTTTTTCATGGGACCAGCTAGTGATAAAATAATTTGAGGGGCAACTGACAACCAGTTTAAGACATCCAGTAACTAAATTGTCACTTTTTAAATTACAGGAACCAAGCAATCATCCTAAACTGTAGGGACTACAAGTATAATTTTCATTGCAGTTTTTCTAAAACTATATATATTGACATTAATAAGATCAAGTGTTGGAAGTAAAAGCATAGCCGCATGAATATGAATCCAAAGGGTGTTAAATTCTAGATTTGTAACACGCTCACTTAAAAGATCCAAGCCTTGCTGTAGTATATGTAGCTTGTCTGAGCAATCCAGCAGATAAACCCTGATTGGAAAATGAAGTTTAGACAAGATAATTCACAAACCTAAGTACTATCTCAACGGCAGGCTGAAACTATCTCAATTACAAAATGAAGTTTCCACCAGAAGGCTCTAGCACTATCTCAACAGAAGGATTAAACAAAGCAAGAAAATGGGACAACAGAGCCCCAATAGTGAATTCAACTTTTAGCCAAAATCCTAATTTACAAGATATGAAAATACGTCGAACAACCACTTAATCTTCTAGTGGCGGCTCTTCAAGATATAACACAAGTAGTCTCTACAAAAAGATAATTCAGTAAAACACGACAAAAATCAACGATTTTCAGAAAACAGTGACATTCCCGAATGATTTAAATCAGTAATGAGATACTTATTCAAGAAAAGATTGAATGAAGCACAGAGTTCGAAACATCAATTTCCTATCAGGAATTAATCAGAGCAAAGAACAACCCAACAGCCGATGCAAACTGCAAGCAGTATAAGTGAAACAATAGTAATAGTAATAGTTGAATGACATTATTAACAAGTCATAGAAACAGGGAAAGAATTAAAAGTTTTGAGGAAATTGAATATGCAAACCTTGTAAAAGGCACCAAGTCCCTCCTCCTTAAGCATGGTTCTGGTAACCTGGCCAGCCGATCCTTGACCCAATTGAATTCTCACCTAAGCGAAAGGCAACAAGGCAGGAGCGGAAACAATCCCATGAAGGCAGAAATGTCAATTACAGCATTAGAACCACCAATTGAAGAAAGAAGAATGAAAGTGGTCGAACCTTGACCATATCAATCGGTTGGATGACGCAGGTGGCGAGCATGCCAGAGGCACCTCCGTTAACAAAGGGCTTGACAGTGGGCCAAACGGTGGCGGACTTGGGCTTCTTGTCGTCCGCCATTGGTGAGAGCAGAGAGTATGAGATGGAGGAAGAGGAAGAGAGTTGAAGCGGAAGTGGAAGTGGAAGTGGAGGTGGTGATTCTCGGGAAAATTAAGGACGGAAGTTTTATATCTTAACTTTACGAGCCTCAACCCATTTTCGTCGTTTCCTTCCCCCCATCCATTGCCATTAATCTCTTCCCATATAGATTTTCCTCTTTATTTTCATTTTTCTTTTAAGAAGAATAAAATTCCCTGTACTGGACAAGCATGGAAAGAGATTATTTCCATATATAAAAAGAGATGTGATCATTTTTCGATTCCCATAGAAACAAACTATTTTATTTAGCGATAAATTAGTTTACATTTTTTTTCTTTTTTTGAGTTCAACCGCATGTGGAGATTAAAGCAGAGACGTTTATTGTTCATGAGGTTTGCTCTCCTATTTGGAGTATTTTTAGAAGAGTTAGAGCCAAAAGTGGGAAGGGACAGCGGCTTGCAGCCTGCTCACCTCCTCTCCTTCCTCTAGCTGGGAAGGGGGTGTGTTTTATCTTGGTCCTCCCATCAAATTTTTTTTTTTTTTTTTTGGGACGGTGTTACTCTCTACTTTTTTTTTCTAAGAAGTAAAATAGCATTTATCGAAATACACTAGGTAATTCTCTTACTATTGTGGAGGCGTGTGATGGCAAACGGTAGTCGAGTGTCGAGTCTCTCCGTTGGATATTAATAGTGTTGTTGCAGCTGGCAAAATAAAAAAACAACACTATTATGTAGGGTCTGTGGCTTCATCATCTAAGTATTTTGAGGAGTTATCAAACACAAAATTGGAGAGGGCACCCACATGCGATCTTAATTTTATTAAGATCCATGACCAGTATAATTATTTGAAGAATTTGCCTAAAATCCATTCTTATGTGTCATGGTGGAGAATAAGGCAATTTTAGAAGCAATTATCTCTTTTTTAATTGTGAATAGGGAAGCCATAATTGATAAGATACCTCTATTAATCGAGGAGGTTGCAACTTTGGAGAAATTATTTAGGGGGCTAAAATTCGTTTATATTCCTAGTTCTTTAAACAAGCAAGCTGCTTTATTAGCCAAGTAGATTATTTATGATCGATTCTCGACAATTGTTTTTCTTTTTTGGATTGTGATGATTATGCGTTGTCACCACCCTTCTGATGTAACTTTTATTAGTATTGTTTTTTTTAATACCATGTTTCTTTGTTTAATATATATATATTATTATTATTATGTAATCAAATAAATTTATAGGAATTAAAGTATGAATGAGAATGGGTTGGTTCCTAACTTAGAAATCTTATTCCCACCAATCAAACTGAGAGTATAGATTTTAAAATTTATAAACTTTTTTCCTAAAAAAAGAGAATGTGAGTACTTTTCCATTATAGGCTAAACATATTTTTAGATTTGTTAAATCTAACACTAAAATGTGTTGGATTTGACAAGAGAAATATTTTCTTCAAATGGGAAAAAGGATGAAAGTCTAAATGCCTCGAAACAAATGAAAATAAAGATGGGTTACCAACTGAATTAATAAAGTGTAATTAATTGAAATTGTGCGTGTAAAATTGGTTGATTTCCAATTGTAGTTTATAGTATTGAAGAGGAGGCGGAGGGGAACACGTGGAAGGTGCCATTCCTTTCCTTGCAGATGGGCCCACTCCCAACTCTAAGAACAGTTTTCTGCCTTCTGCTCTGCTATGAAATTATTGGAGGGAAGACAGCATTGTGTGTGTGTTTGGGATTAGTAACCAACAAACTAAAATAATAATAATAATTAGAAAAAGAAAAAAGTGAGGTCCAAAGCCTTCAATATTACAACTCATGCTGCAGGTGAGAGAGCATTCAGTACAGCTATACCCATGCATTGCATACTCTCATGTGAATCCCATTACATCTATATTTATATGTTTTTTCTTTTTTATTTCTCCTCCACGCTCCAGTCTCCAACTACCTATTATATTTATCTTAATTGCATCACTTAACATAATTCACTCTAAATTTTAATAAAAATTAAATAATTTAAACCATTGGAACGTAAATATGAGCAGAAAGAATAAAATAAAATAAAATATCTGATATCCAAACCACCCTTGCACTACACACATCACATGGTCACTCCTCTCCGGTCCCCTGTTAATGGACTTTTTCCACAACTGCCCTCGCTTCCTTCCATTCGCGGCCCATGGTTGGGAAGGGTAAAGTTGTCAAAACGGAGAAGAAGATTGGAGGAGAAGGGACCCATCGAAAGCCTGGCGCGCCATCCGGATGCGAATTGGTTATCAAATATGGTTTTGTTTGTCCATTAAAGCCTGTGCTTAAATCCCGTCACCCTCACCACCTCCGACATCGCCGTTCATTCTCGTTCGTACAATCCTGCTCCGCCACTCCGACCACCGCCGTAGGGGAAGATGAGGGAGATTATAAGCATCCACATTGGACAGGCTGGGATTCAAGTCGGCAATTCTTGCTGGGAGCTCTATTGCCTCGAACATGGCATCCAACCCGACGGTATGATGCCCAGGTAATGCTTTATCCATCCCCATTTCTCTACCGTTCTACATTTCATCCGGATTCTTCTTTCCTGCCTACTTTTTTCGTCTTTTATCCATCGAATTTGGGTATATTGTCTGCCACTCTGCATTGCATCTGAACGTCAGCCACCCTACCACGGGATCCGTGTCCAATCGCTCAGAGGGACTGATGGACTAGTTTCTATCTGCAACTTTTACTTTCTTAGGGACATTGTTCCAAGCCAATTCGATGACTGATTTGATACCACGTATCTTATGCAAAAGACTTGTATGTATGTATGTAAACAGTTTATCGTAGGCGGTAATTCTTTTTAGAATTTTCTTTTCGTTCTTTGGGAGTCGAAATTAATTGCATTACAAACTTCTGCTCCTTGTGGGGCTGATTGACTATTAAATGGAAACTTCTGCTTTCTTTTTCCAGTGATACCTCTGAAGGTGTTGCGCACGACGCTTTTAATACGTTCTTTAGCGAGACCGGTTCGGGCAAGCATGTGCCTCGGGCTATATTTGTTGATTTGGAACCAACTGTGATTGATGAAGTTAGAACCGGAGCTTACCGACAACTCTTTCATCCCGAGCAATTGATATCCGGAAAAGAAGATGCTGCCAATAATTTTGCTCGAGGACACTATACAGGTGATGGATGTTGCTTATTGGATCCTTAATTGACAATTTTTTTTTCTTTTGTTAACTCAGTTTGACGTATTTTTGCTATTTTACAGTTGGAAAGGAAATTGTAGATCTCTGTCTTGACCGAGTCAGGAAATTGGCTGATAACTGCACTGGGTTACAAGGGTTTTTAGTCTTTAATGCTGTTGGTGGTGGTACTGGTTCTGGTCTGGGTTCGTTGTTGTTAGAGCGCTTGTCGGTGGATTACGGGAAGAAATCCAAGCTTGGTTTCACCATCTACCCATCCCCTCAGGTACTGATAATTCAAGTGTAGATTAACCCAAATATTTGATCATTAACAGAAGAAGTGCCCAATTGGCCAAACATGTAATCTTCTGGAATAATCAGGAAACTGTTGAGGGGCTGAACAATATCGGACTTCGATACAATTGCAGGTTTCAACTGCTGTCGTAGAGCCGTACAACAGTGTTCTTTCCACTCATTCACTTCTTGAGCACACGGATGTTGCTGTTCTTCTAGACAATGAAGCTATCTACGACATTTGTAGAAGATCTCTGGATATTGACAGGCCTACGTATACCAACTTGAATAGATTGATATCTCAAATCATTTCATCCTTGACCACTTCATTAAGATTTGATGGAGCCATCAATGTGGACATAACAGAGTTCCAGACAAACCTTGTACCATATCCTCGTATTCATTTCATGCTCTCCTCGTATGCTCCGGTTATCTCAGCAGAGAAGGCTTACCATGAACAGCTATCTGTACCTGAGATCACAAATGCAGTTTTTGAGCCTTCGAGCATGATGGCAAAATGTGACCCCAGACATGGGAAATACATGGCTTGTTGCTTAATGTACAGAGGAGATGTTGTACCCAAGGATGTTAATGCTGCTGTTGCCACCATTAAAACAAAGCGCACCGTGCAGTTTGTTGACTGGTAAGTGGAAAAAATATATATTTTTTGGTAAAGTTTTAAAGCTTACCTATGAAATTAGGAAAAAACATAACATAGATATGTCGACAACCATGGTAGATGTTATGTTTCATTGTCCTGTGGCTTATCCATTTGTCCACCTAGGGAACTACTCTCAGTTTTGTTAAGGCTTATTTGGTAGTCTGTTTTGTTTAGTAATATTTACGAACTAATTTATAGAATTGTGATGAGGGTGACTTGTAAAAGTTCGGTTTACTATACACCGGAAAAATAGAGATTACTATACACTAGAAATAATCATTCACAAGCTCGTAGTTTTCCTTTCAGAAGAAAGAACAACCCAAGGGTTTCACAGCAAGTGCTCTGTACTTTTAACAATATTATATTCTGGATTCGAGAAAAACATGATAATGGGGTTGTTTTGCAGGTGTCCAACTGGCTTCAAATGTGGTATAAACTACCAGCCTCCAACAGTTGTACCCGGTGGCGATCTAGCCATGGTGCAGCGAGCTGTTTGCATGATCAGCAACAACACAGCAGTTGCTGAGGTGTTCTCTCGCATTGACCATAAATTTGACCTGATGTATGCGAAGAGAGCATTTGTGCACTGGTATGTTGGTGAGGGCATGGAAGAAGGGGAGTTCTCAGAGGCCCGTGAAGATCTGGCCGCTCTTGAGAAAGACTATGAAGAAGTTGGCGCTGAAGGTGCGGATGATGAAGAGGAAGGTGAAGATTACTGAAGTGTGCATATGTGCTTTTATCCTCATAATTTATCTAGTACAAGTGTCTGCCGTTTACCCTTTTTATGAGCAATTCTGTTTGTCTTGTAGTAAATTTCTATTATGTATCTTCGTGGCTTTGCTCTGTGTATGAAATTGAAATCAGGAATATTTACGCCAGTGTTTTGACTGTAATTTTATCTTGTCTTGACTTATGGGTGAGATGGGGTCATATTATTGGATAGTATCACAAGTTGTACATGTTTGCTGTCTTTGTTGGCTTGCTCGACGACAACACAACGTGCTTGTCTTGATTCAAGTTCTTGGATTTAAGCAACACTAGGAAGAAGACGCACACAGGCCACGGTTGTTGAGCTTGAGAGATCTTCAGTCCTTTCCCCTATTCTTCTTGATTCAAGTTCTCTTCATTTCAATTTTACTTCAGTGCTGTACACTAACTTTAAATCCCAATTAAACATCCCTCGACGTTGATAAAAGTTGCAAAAGGAATAATACTAATGAACCTTTGCTTGGTTAGCTCTACATATCAGTCTTCCAAGGTATAAGAATTGATGTTTGTCCTTTTAACTTAAGATGAATGGAATTATTTTGACATTACTATGAAAACGTCATCTGATATTTTTCTAAACCAAAAGCATCATAATAAACTCCTAACAATACAAAGAAAATTGATATTCTTTTTTCATGTCAAAAAGTATTTATATTTAGGTTATATAACATTTCTAGTCTCTATTGAGTTTAGGGATAATCAGATTCTTGGAACTAATTTCTTTCACCATGTGAAGACAGACAACACTCTATCGTTGAGTTATACTACTTCCCTTGCTCTCATAGAAAGATAGAACAAACACTCTACCATTTGAGTTATATTCCTTTGTTTGCTTCTGGAGGGTTCAAAGTGGAACAAGGAAAATGAAGTCAATGGTTGACCATATTGATTGGCTGTTATTTGTTTGAATTTCTTCTCTCTTATCAGCTGCTTGGGTGTATCTGCATTCAATTATCAGTACAAAGGAGGGAATTACAGCGGTGATGAAGCAATCATCAACTTGGGCAGAATAACTGACCCACAGTATCAGCAGCATCATATACATTTCCTAAATATTCACTCACTCCATTCAATGCACACAGAGGCATCGATGTCAGTTCTAATTGCACTGACTCACATGACATCTCTGCCACTTGTCTGGGTAGTTCCAGTCCTTGGTGGGTTAGCAATGGAGGTTCATCCAAGTTCAACCCAAAAGGAAAATGCCACCATGAATGGCTGGATTGACAAAGACCCAGCTCAAGTTCTCCAATGCAGGTGCTCCAGTCTGCTCTATCTGCATTATCGAACATCTGCATCTCTTGGTTAGTGGGAGTGGAGAACCCAGTATAAGCACCATCAAATTTAGAGCTGTTGCTCGTGATATCACTAGTAATGCCACAACTTGAACCGAGTTTGGTGGCTGATTGGATTGTGTTGGTTTCGGAGCAGCTTCTTTTCAAACTGATCTTCTGGTTCAGGAGGTTTCTGATTTTCAAAGAGAGGATGGATTTAGAATTGAGATGGGATGTAAAGTTGGTTCGAGTGTTGGCACCGCGGAGGAGGCATGCAGCTTCATCGTAGGCTCTGGCAGCCTCTTCCGCTGTCTTGAAGGTTCCCAACCACATTCTGATATCATGTGTTGTGTCTTTGATCTCTGCCACCCATTTCCCAGAAGGCCTTTGTCTGACACCAACAAACTTGCTTTTACAAGTTCTATCCTTGAACTTGCCAAGTTTTCTGGATGAAACTGCTTCAAGCTGTTCCTGAACTGAGTCGTCCATCTGCTAACCACGACCAGAATTAAGTTTAATGGAAGAAAAGTTGATGGGTGTTTTATAATGGAGGCAGATGGCATGGGGCAGGAGGGGGCAGTGTTAGTGGCGTCCTCGTCTTTATCTTCTTGTCAACATGTCTGTTATTGTAATTATTCTTTTTGTTTAAAGAAGACCATCGAATGGAGGAGCCGTTTATTTAACAAATTGAATGTGCTAATTGACGGGGAGAATCAGCATTGCCTTTTTCGTCTGTAGGAGAATAATAAATCATGACGGCAGTGAAGAAGAATTTGATGCATAATTAATAGGTAAAGGAAGAATATGCGATGCGACCATTACTGACTTTTGAGTTTGAGGAGGCCTAGCAGCTGAGTGGTCTGCAACTTCAGTTTGGAGTTGACTCTTATTCCTTCAAAAAAAACATAGGAAACTCGTGGAAGCACGATGTTAGGATATAAAGGAATGAAGAAATTCGGAAAATTACAATCGA
>NW_019104592.1:204974-223409 GCF_001995035.1 Momordica charantia
ACGATCTATATGGAAGGGCAGTTTTGTTGATGCATTCTTGTTGAGAAAGTTTTTTTTTTCATTCTCCAACTCCGGATGAGTTTGAGGCCTCCAACAAACTATACAATCACCGCTCTCCAATCTTGAGCAATCATTCGAAGGCTATAATTACAAAAAAGCTTCTTGTGGATTGTAGCCCACCAAGAAGTCATATGATGAATGTTTATACAAAAAGAATCCACCGGAGTACTTTTATCTTCGAAGATTCTACCATTCCTCTATTTCCAAAGAAGCCAAACCAAAGCTCTAGCTGCACAATTCCAAAGAACAAAGACTTTCCCTTCGAGAGCACCTCCTCCAAAGCTCTCCAAAATAAAATCATCTATCTTACTCGGAAGACATAGGCTAAGGTCCACACTAGAGGCTATATAATTCCATACCTTACCAGTAACCGAGCAGTGTAGAAAAAGATGATCCACCGATTCTACACTTTGTAAACACAGGCTGCACACTGAGGGAGCTTTTTCTGAAGTCTGTCTGTCGTATTAATCCCTCTATAAAATAAGGACCATATAAACACTTTCACCTTTTCAGGAACTCGAAAGTTCCAAATCTGATTTGTTGTAGAGGATTGCATTTTAGAAGAAGGGGTCGTGAGCGCCATAAAAGCAGATTTTACCGTAAAAATTCCAGACCTATCTGCCTTCCACCACAAAATGTCTCTACCTTGCCCCAAAACTACTCCACCCAGCTTCTCGGTAAAGGAAGCCCATCTGTCTACTTCTCGTTCAAAAAGATTCCTTCGTAAACCCAGATCCCACGTCAACTCGTCTATCCTCCAACATTCAGAAATCGATTTCCCTTTCATAGAAGAGAGACCATAAAACTCAGGGAAAGAAACTGAGAGAGGGAGAGAGTCCACCAAGTGTCTTCCCAAAATCTAACTATGTTGCATGTGGACACTTTAAAGAACGAAAGGCTTTGGAAAGTTCTGCGATTTGCTTCTATATCAATCCAAGGTCTTCCTGTTGAAGACCCCCTCCCAACCTTCGTAGTCCAGCCGAAAGCCTCCACCCCGTAAATAGCGACTATCACTTTTTTCCATAAACTTTCCTCCTCCACAGCGAAGCGCCAAAGCCATTTCATAAGTAAAGCTTTATTTTTGAGGTTAAGGGAGCCCACCCCCAAACCTCCCTGCTTATAAGGACGGGCTGTAAAGGACCACTTAACTAAGTTTCCCGCCGGTCTGTGCATTCCTCATTCTAAATAAAATCCCGAATCAGCTTTTCCATGATCTTTATGACAACTACTGGAGCTTTTAGAATCGAGAAGTAATATAATGGTATGCTATCTAGAACCGACTGTGCTAGGGTGAGTCTTCCACCTTTAGAGAGCAACAAAGATCTCCATTTTTTAAGGCATTTGTGCGTTTTTTCCACTAGAGGATCCCAGAAATTGGAAGCCCGATGATTACCACCAAGGGGGAAACCCAAGTAATTACAAGGAAAAGACTCCACCTTACAACCAAAGCAGCAAGCCCAAAAAGCTATCTCATTTGAGCTACAATTGATGCCAATCAAAGTCGTCTTGGAAACATTTAGTGAAAAACCCGACGCCAGCAAGAAAAAGTTGATCACACCCCACCAATTTTCTAGGAAATGAGACGACAGAAGACTAAAAACCAGCACATCATCTGCATATTGGAGGTGAGTAACCTCAAGACCACTTGTAAGAGGGTTTCTTACGCCTTCTTTTTTGGATGTTGGAAAAAACCACTCTAAATTTCAACATCTTTTCCAGCTTCAGTTGAGTCATTTGGTTAACTCTTTTCCCCTCTCCTATTAGCCAAATTACATAATTCTTCACAGCTTTAACAAACAAATGAGATTGGCTTCCCTTATCCAAAATACATGGAATAACCAACTGTGACTGACGTTTTCTTTAGAAAGAAAATTGTTATTCAAACTCGAGGCTTATGCTCTCACTTTGAGAAATTCTCGAAACTATTTCAAACCAACCAGAGACCAAGTATTCAAAGTTCTTTGTCCAAAAAATAAAGTCAACAAGTTGAATGTAGATATTCATTACGATCTCCTCTCATCTCGGCCATCTGGAAGTTCAAGGTCCCGAAGAAGATCAAAGTTTTTCTTTGGTCTCTTGCACATAGAAGACTTAAAACCCAAGAGAAATTACAGAGAAAGTGCAAAAATTGGGTGTTATCCCCACCGGTGTGTTCCCTCTGTCCGATGCATAGTGAAGATTTAGATCATTTGTTTCTTCACTGTCCTTTTGCAACCAAGAGTTGGCTTTTCCTCTTAGAAACTTTTGATATCTCTATCTGCTTTCCAAAAAAGATTTATGATTGGATGAATGAGTTTCTTTTTGGTTGGGATCTTCCTAAGAAGACTACTTATGTTTGGAGATGTGCTTCAAGAGCTCTTCTTTGGAATTTTTGGCTGGAAAGGAATTCTCGTGTTTTTGAAGATAATTTCTCTACTTTTGAGATTTTTTGTAGGATTGTACAGCACACGGCCTCTTAGTGGTGTATCAATTACAGTAAATTCTTTTGTAACTACAACCTTTCCATGTTTATGCACAATTGGAATGCGGTTGGTTAGGTTGTTGTTTAGTTTTTGG
Organism: Momordica charantia; assembly: GCF_001995035.1. Next base: position 207,591 of record NW_019104592.1, read on the forward strand.
TGGGGACCCAGCTTTTAGGTTGTACCTTCTCTATCAATACAAAGATGTTTCTTATCTAAAAAAGAAACTTCATTTCTCTCTAATGCCAAAATGTCATTCTGACATCTTTAAATTACTTGCGATATGAGACCAATAAACTACTTCAAGAGAAACAATAAGCCAAATCTAATTGGATCTCAGATCAATAGGCAGTTAAAACAAAGTCCATACAGGTATTTGAACAATTAGATATGGACTACTGAAAGAAAACTTCCACCAATGACAAAGTAGAAATATCTGCCCAGTTTGTCAGAACTTACCCACATAGGCGTTAGATATGTAGACAGCTCTTGAAAGAAAGGCAAGAAAGAGGCTTTGAATGTTTTGATCAAAGTCCCCAATATTTCACCAACCTGAATCAAAGGTAGTGTTCATAAATAAACAAGGTCTCGAAAAAGAGAGATGTAAAATAGAGCTCTTTTGAAATTATTTTAGTAAGCTTCAGATTGCAATAACTTACTTGATCAAAAACTTCTTCCTCTTGTTCATTTTCCTCTTTAATCAATTCTCCCTCCTCTGCATCAAAATCCTCTGCCTTAGCCCTCTCTGCTCTTTCTCTCTTTCTACTCGAACTGGCAGTAATCACCTGTTTTATCTCATCAACTATGGACCGGACTTGGCTTTCATCAAGAAGTGATCCAGATATCTGAAATGGAAAGTGACTAACAACAATTACCTTTCAATGAATGCAATAAAAGAACAACCTTTTTCAATTGATAAGAAAAATGTATTGAATAGGAACTACATAAAAGAGGGTGGGTTGGATGACTGAAAGCCCAAGCTAGGATACTTTGTTTAAAATGCAAAATTAATGGTTGATGTTGATAAGATTGCTTCAAAACCTTGTAGAAAAATAGTCTCCAACAAGAATAACATAGTTTGTTATGTTTATGAAGCTATGATATTAAAAATCAAAGCAATGAAGCACGGACAACTTAGTTTGGGTGACGAGTAGGGAAAATTTCGACACTTGAAGGATAACTAAATTTGAGCGTTAGATCTTTATTTTTCTTTCTAAGTTTTATCCTCTCCTCTTCTATCTTTGGTGGATGCAATTCTGGAACTGACTTTGATATTGAAGCCTATAGAGGACCACTTTCTCCAGAGAAATATAATAATACTAACATAAGAAATACTGAAACATCAATCTTTTCCTAACAATCTTGATGTCGATATTAAAGTTTCAGAATTGACGAGATGGTAAACTAGTATTTGTCAAACCTGTAAGCATTCATTTAATGCCTCCAGCATACTTGAACAAATCTCTGTATCATGCTCCTGCACAATAATTGAAAATTGAAGATTAAATTACTAAAGGACTAGTAGAAGATTCTATTTCCAAATGGACATCCAACATCATAAAATTTAATACAGAAGGGCCTTGATTAAATAACAATATAATACCTTATGTAAAGCTTCAACTAAAGCTGGAACTATATAATCCGACAGCTGTTTTATATAGGTCTCATTACGTCCTTGAGCAATCCCCTTCTCAACAGCTAACTTTGCAGATCGCATGAGCTCCGGCATTGCTAGAAAAAGAACAGGATTAGAGTTAGATATAGGAAATTGAAATAAGATTTCGAAGGCACAGAAGTTCCTACCTGAAACAGCTGCTTTCCTGACTTCTTCGTGAAAGTAAAATTTAAGAAGTGGGACTAAGGTTGGGGCAACCTGCACAAAATGTAAAATATCTTTCAAGCTTCATTTTACTTGAAAAGTTAAATCTTAGAACAACTTTTCTTAGGCAATTGAATAAAAGAGGTGCTCAAGTGTCAAGATTTGTTCCCATATATCGGTTTCTTTAATGTGTTGGGTAAACTTGAATCATTTCAGTCCAATAAAAGATGGCAACCCCTTTGATGCTCTTACTACCAATCGTTTGGGACCACCACCTTTAAGCTCCCTTCAAGATTATTCTGAAGACTGAGACACCTAAAACTCAAACATTTATGCTCAGTTGCTTACAAAGGCTGACACCACTGCCACAGTTCAAAGGAAATTTTTAATATTGGCAAGGCCTACAAAGTAGAAGCAAGAAGATAATACCTAGGTCTTAGGGCAGGCGTGGGTGCCCCTAGGTATAAGGGAGCAAAGCTCCAACCCCCAACTATCAAAAAGAAAAAAAAAACTAGGTCAGAAGTCTACTTAGGAAGAGGTATGGCAGTTTTGGAAGTATCAGTAATGGGAGGTACAAAGGGTAAACTATGGCTTGGGCATGATTTTAGCACGATATCAAACACTGCACCCTGCCCACCCTCAAACATTTAGTAATCTTTTAACATATTTTTGCTCTGAACTTTAGGACAAATTTATTAAAAATCCTACCATTATTAAATAATTCTATGGAATTGTAGTAATTTAATTTAGGTTAGTACATCTGATTTAAAAAATAAATAAATAAATAAATTAGTTAGAAGTTTTCTCAAACCTTACAAATGTGAAAAATGGTAGGGGTAATCAAGAACTAACCTAAACAGAGAATAAAAGATACTTCCCACCTATAGACAATAATCTTAAATACAAGGATAATAGTATTGCATTGTGAATTGTCATCGTCTCAATCCATTCATACTCCCATTTTTATGTGAATCAAGGTGAGTAAAGGTGAATAAAGATGTAGATCATTCCTCTTCTAAAAGTTGGTAGACAGTTTCCTGCTGAGAATCTGAGGCTCTCTGCATCCCTCTGAACCACTTCCTTTATTTTAAGAATAATGTTGAAAAACAAGAATAATCTGGGGGGGCCTAGGGATTGCTAATATGAAGCTGAAAAACAGAACCCTCCTTGCAAAATGGATATGGAGATTCATTACAGAGGAAACATCTCTTTGGAGGGAGGTGATCGAGGCAAAATTTGGTAAAGCATCATGGAATCTCAAACCTAACTCTACGTCACAACCTTCTGCAAAAAGCCCATGGGCTGCCATTAGAAAGATGCAAAATTTGACTTTTGACCGATTGGCCTTTAAAACCGGAAATGGAATGAATATTTCCTTTTGGGATCACCCTTGGCTGAATAGTTTGCCTCTTAAACAATCTTTTCCCCTCCTTTTCGCTTTGTCAACAAGAAAGGACGCCCCAATCTCTGATATCTGGGACGAATCTACAGGTCGCTGGAATTTGGGATTAAGGTGGAACCTTAAGGATGACGAGATAATTGAATGGGCTGATCTTAACCATAGGCTATCAGAGATTCATTTAACAGCAAATAGGGATGTTGTCTACTGGAAACTAGAAACAAATGGTTCTTTTTCCACCAGCTCCCTCACAAAGGACCTCACACGTAGCAACCAAGCTCAAACTAGCCTATACAACCTTATTTGGAAGGGAAATTGCCCTAAAAAAGTGAATTTCTTCCTATGGGAACTTAGTCACCGAGCCATCAGTACCAATGATAAGCTACAAAGAAGACTCCCTTTTATGGCTATTTCTCCACAATGGTGTATCATTTGCAAGAACAGCATGGAATCTCAACAACATCTCTTCACTTCCTGTACTTTTGCTTCTGATTTTTGGAATGTCATCCTCTTGGCTTTTGGTTGGTCCACAGCATTACCAAATGACCCTAAACTTCTCCTTGAGGCCACCTTAATGGGACACCCCTTCAAAAACATAAAAGAACAGCTATGGACAATTTCATCCGAGCCTTTTTGTGGACTACTTGGGGTGAAAGAAATCAAAAGATCTTCATTGACAAGTCACAATCTTTTGATCGTTTTTTTGATGCTATAGTGTTTAAAGCTATATCATGGTGTAAAACTTCTCCTACTTTTCTATACTATAGCTACACTTCCCTTCTGTCCAATTGGAAGTGCCTTTTGTAACCCATCTATGGGCTTTTGTACTCCCTTATATGAGCTCCATGTAATTTCATATATCAATGAAATTGTTTCTTTCATAAAAAAAAAAAAAAGAATAATGTTTCTTATTTTTCTACTAAATAAATCCAAATATATGCCATTAAAACAAACCTGATCAATCCATGGAAAAAACCCTTCCTTCAACTCATCTGCATAGCAACACAACATGTTACAAGCTGTAGCTTTTTCCTCCAGAACACTGGTCTTGATTCCTATTCTTTTGTCCCCAAGAGTAATTGTTTCCATACTGCAAAGACGTTAAACATCACCAGGATATCAACTTCCAGTCAAATACAGATCAAAACGACAGTGCAGTAGACAATAAACATTCATTAGCTAGCCCACCGTCCTGATGCAAAATATTTAGAAGTGATATACCTTTAACATGAATTATTGAATGAAAATCAACAAAATTTGCAGACCTGTCATCATCAGAGTCCTCAATATCATTATCGGAATCAGCAGATGTTATGGTTACATCAGGCTTAAGCTGTGCAGACTGAAGCAAAGGAGGCATGACCACACTCATATAAGGAAGGAAATCTTGTCCCAAACACTTGCAAAGCCGTGCCCATGCCTATAATTCAAGGTAATTTTAGCATTAACCGTGATAATTGTTTCTTCCAATAAGAAAAAGTATTTAATTTCCATTCAAAAGGTAAAACATACCTGTAACATGTAACTTGTAGTTGGATCATCTGCCTCCATCTGAGACCCTTGCAATGACATCAACACCTCCATGACCTTGTAAGGTGACAAAGCAGGCTACGTCAAATACTGAAATTGCCAAAGAGTGGTAACACTAACCCAATTTCTTCTTTTAAAAGAGTGCAGTTAAGATATATCATATATGATGGACTAGTAGTCCATCATATAAATATTATTTCTTTTGCATCCAAAATGAAAAAACAGGAATACATAGCTCATTCTTAAAAATAAAGAAATTTTGCTTAAATGACGATAGAACCATAGAACCAGAGTAATGGTAGAAGGCTAATCCTTTTGACATTGCATATGATCCAAACAGTTAAGCGAGGTCAATACTCACAAAATTTAATGAGTCCTTGTCTAATTATTTTATCAAAATGTAGACAAAAACAAATACTAAGTTAAGAAAAAGAAAAAAGACAATCTTGAGAAATCAGGCAAAGATCATAATAGCTACCTGCTTAGCGTCATCCCTAAACTTCTCCTTTCCAACTGCCATACCAACCAAACTGATGCACTCCATGGATTTCGCTCGAAGCATGCGTTTGGTCTTATCAGTAGCATTAACTAAGATGGCTTTCAGGTATGGCATGACAGCATCATAATATTTTTGAAAGTACTCCTGCAGAAACCATTATACTGTACCATCATCGATAAGAAAACGCATAAATTAACATGATATATCTTAAAAAATAATACCTGAGATGAATCGGCAACTGAAGCCAAAGCAGTTAAGGCCCCCTCTTGCACCATTTGCTTCCCGTTCTGAAAAAATGAATATTATGTTAAGGGAGTAACTAGATATAAATGCAACTGTATATTATAAATAAATTTCCTTATCAACGTACCTGTAAAAGTAACAGCAATTTGCCAACTATCCCATCTAAGTATGGTGTCAAGATGTCGGGAGTACAGTTCTCACTGAAGTTGAGGACTGCAGAGGCAGCATGAGCCTGCACAGACACCAAGAAGAGAAGCCAAAAAATGAGTACATCGTCACTAACGAGCCAATGGACGAGGAAACGCGCTGTGAAGATTAAAAGACATGTTCGTGATAGAAATAAAGCATGATTTGGAACTCTCACCATCCTTGGAAATAACATGCTTTGGGTTGTACAAGAGAAAAAAGGTTGCAAACACCATACACACAGTAAAAGCACAAAATAGATCTTAGAATTGGTTGCTGCTTCCTACATACATAGTGACAATTTCCCGTTCATAACAAATAGATATCCTTTTTCAGCAACTACTTTTTATAGTGTTCTACATCTAAAACAGAAACCTCAAAGGGCAAGAAAACATTCCAGAAAAATAATGAATAAGAACCTATAAGAATCTTCTTCTCCCAAAACAGCAAACTTAATTATATACAAGGAAAGCAAATCCCTTCATTTCCAGAAATCCAAGCACAAAAATATGACACAATGATTGACGTCCTAAGATTTTCCAAAGTATGTTTAGCTTCGAGTATAGATAAGTTTTCGCAATAGGTGAGACAAGTGAAAATTGGGAAATATAGGTTTCTTGCATTTCATGATAGCCATAGGAACAAAGGGTCCTACTAATTCAAAGCATCTCCTGAAGATTACCACGACGAGTAAAGATTAAAATCTATTCAAAATCAACTCAGAAATATTCTAGATGTTAATGGATATAACCGACCTGTACTCGAGGATTCTGGAAATCATCCATTGCTGCAGCAAGTGCAGGAAGCACCTGCTGATGGTATTGAACTTGCAGATCTGGACCCAAGTCTGTAGATAACTGCCCAATTGCATTAATAGCTGCCCACCTAACACGAGGATATGGATCTTGAAATGAGTTCAAGACCATTGCCACCACTTGTTCCAAATTTTTTATCATAACCTGCATAAAAGAAGTAGAAGTGAAAAAAGTGAAATTCAGAAAAATGTGGTCTGATAAGGAAGTAATATGTGATCGTTATACATCTATAACCTTAACATCAAATCTTTCTACAGAAGGTTTCTACAATTCCATTAGAATAATATATTAAAATAGATAAGCTGTTGAGTAAGGGGAACAGGACTCTATTTCTGAATATTCTAAAGCTCAAATGAAATGACATGCAATACACATGGAACTCTCTTTTTAACATGTCTTGCTATTAGAAATTTTGAACTAAACCAGTAGAGGTACATATGTAAAAGAATATATGCGACTTGTGGAATCGTTTCGAGTTACTAGCCCTACTATTAGCACCCCACAGTAACCTACTGTGATGAAGTGCAGAACAAACACTACTAGGTGTTGGCAGCAAAGCTGAAATTGCCAAGACTTACAATTTTAACCTCGCTGTAACAGTAAGCAACTTGCTGAACGCTTTCAAAAATAAAATTGTAGTGAATAAAAAGTACCTAAGGATCAACGATCCGGTTGCTTAACAACCGCCCAATCCAAACTCTAAAAGCTAACCCTAGCTACGCATAAAGAGATTTTAAAAAGGCAACAAAACGAATTCGACTGTGAATTCGTTTTTTCTGATTGAAATGTTGGACCAAAATAAAGATGGAATTCACGTCTAGCTTTAATACCTTTGAACAACCCTCCGCAATTTGGGCTAGTGCGATCAGTGCCGCATGACGATTCTGCCACTCTGGAGCAGCCAAATAAGCAGGAAACAGCTCAGAAGCAACAGGGACAATCGTATTGCCTCCCAGAGAAATTGCAAGCCTATCCAAACACTCCTGCCCGACACTGTAATTACTGGTTTCGCCTGCATCCTCGTCTTCGTTCTCAGCAGCGTGCCATGCCGGATCATCTTCAATATCCAAGAGTAATTTCATCAATATGGCGAACAACCTGGATATAAACTGTGGCATCTTTCTCATCATTCCGGGTGCCCGCTCCCTGGCTTCTGCAAGAGTGATCACAAATTCAATCGCCAAGTGCCTCGTTCCTTCGTCCAAAGATTCAGCTTCTGCAATTTGTAACATCGACCCCACCACATCCACTAATTGCCGCCTCAAGAACCTGGGCTCCGTCCCAGCCAATTCGATCAACAATTCAAGTGCCTCCTGCGCTGTTGTCTCCTGCCCGTTATTCAACGCCTCCATTAGCGTCCGCATCATCGGCGGCAACAAATCCTGAAACCTGTCGCGATCACCGGAGTTTGACAAGCATTGTATGAAGCTGATAACAGCATTCAGGGCAGCAATCTTCACATCAGTGCTCGAAGACGTTGACGTCAAGCACTGCAAAAACACGCCGTGCAAGTGCTTAATGTGAGGCACCAAGGTATCCCCAATATAATGCGAGAGCTGGGCAAAGATCAAGAACGCAGATTCCTGCAGCTTGGGGGAATCCGACGACACGCACTGAAACATGAAGGGCAACAATTCTGGCCAGCCGTTGTCCGGCAGTATTCCGGAAGCGAGCTCTGAGACCGTATCGCATAATTTCTTGGATATGGATTTGGATTCCTCGCGTTGAATACAGGACAGGAGTATGGATTTAAGGGATGACTGAGAGGAGGGATTGAGACGAGGCCAGAGATAGGAATCATCGCGAGTGAGCTGCTTGCGGAGGAGAACAGCAGACATGGCACGGGCCTCGGGTTGGGGAGAGAACTGAAGGAGGTGAGCGAGCTTGAGAGAGAGGGAATCGGGATCGGTCTGCTTGCACAAATTGAAGACAAGTTCGGCCTGCGATCTTTGGTCGTTAGAGGAGGACATGAGGTGGGAAAGAAGGGTTTCAAAAGGGGCAAGGTCAGGGCCAAGAATAGCAGCAAGCTGGGCTTGCTGAAGCTGCGTGGGCGGGGGATCCATTGAGAATGAGGAGTAGCAGCAACCAGCAGAGAAGTATGGCGCTCGGCGGCGGCGGCGGGCGGAGCGGTTGAATTGAATATGTATTTGAACGACGGAAGGGATAGAAAGGTGTTGGGAATTTCAAAGAAATGAAAGGGAGAAGAGAAAGTGGTGGCCGCTGGGCACTGCCCTCGCCAGTCGCCTCGCGGCACGCAGTCACACCCAGTATGATCAGTAAGCCGTGCAGCGCAGAGGCAGAGGCTGAAAGTGGATGATTTTATTGCATTTGATTAGGGCAAAGCTAGCTAAACACAGCTTGCCTCTACTTTTTATTTATTATTGTTTTTTTTTTTTTTGTTAACAATCATTACTGCTGCATCTGTTTTTGGAATTAAATCATTTCTTTAATGCAAAAACCAAACCACCTCACGCTAACTCACTCCACTTCTACTTCTCTGATTTTTCTTTACTTTACATTTTTCGAAAATGTAATGTTATTGGGTGTGAATCAAAATCAACAAATATTGTTTTGTTCTTCCTTTTTTGTTCGAGTACAGCAAATATGGGCCAACTAAATCCGTGCTTAGACCTATAAGCTATACTCATAACTACATATGGTAACTCACGTTTTGTTAAATTTAAATATAATATTTTGTGAAATGTATAATTTTATATTATTGTCGTTAGTCAGTTGGTTAAAACATATATGTCCGATCAAGATATTCTCGATTCCAATTCTCAAAAATAAAATTTTAAAACATATGGAATTTTATTTTTTCCAAACAATATTTATTTGTGATTTGTAAACAATATAAATGTGTGTTTCATTATTGACTTTATCATATGTAAATATATTTTATTATTGTAATAAATAATCATTGATATAATGAGTTATATTTTTCTTAGTTCACCAGTGGTGTAAGTTTAAAGCCCCTCGTTTTGATTGATGATATATGTCTTAATCAATTAAGCTATCATATTGGTAATATAATAGGTTATCTACTTTGCTTACTTCCTTGTGTAGAAAGAAGATAATTCTAAATTCCATATCGACGATGTGGTAGCAGTGATTGTTTTATGTAGTTCTATCTGTATTAGTGTTGTTGTTTTTTAGTATAACATATGGTGGTGGAGATCGAACTCACAACCTCTTTGTCTGAGATATGTGCCAATTACCATTAAGTTGCTCTATCTATATTTTTAGTTCATTAACCATGAGTGAAATGGAAATTTAAACGTACGACCTTACATAATGATACATTTTTATATGAAAAAAAACTCTCGTTTATAGGTGCTTATTCATTAAGATAATGAAATATTTTTTAACAAAAAGATTATGGTTTTATCCATTGAAAAATGATCGATTCAACTATCCAACTAATCTTCATAATTAAATATCTGCATGTGAATCTTATTGATTCAAAATTATCGCATTCATGTAATATGAATATAATTTAATGTAAGTGCAAATAATGTGTATTTTTTTCATAATAAAACAATCACACAATAGGTCATCCCAATTTAAATCAATTAAGGGAAAATGTACTGTTTTACAAGACAAAAATATACATCAAATTTGAAGAACGTGAATTGGTGGCATGGAAAAATTATTTTAGGTGGAGAAACTCGAAATTAACAAAACTTGCAAATTGAAGTATTTGTTTCCAGATGAGATAAATTATATTATATTTTATTATTCTTATTTTTTAATGGGCACTGGGCGGGATGGTTTAGAAAAAGGAAAAATTAAAAAGGGAAAAAGGCGGGACGATGAAAATAAAAATAACGATGAAGATTGGAGGGAGAGAAAAAGGGAGAAAGTGAAAGGTTGCTGGATCGCTCCACTGGAATTACGAATTAGAGCACCCAACTTAACTCCCACTCGCTTTCCTTCCTATTATAATTTATAACGATTATGAAAAAAGGTATTTTTTTAAGTGTTTCAATCTTAAATTACAAATTTGGTTAATATGGTTAATGGTTTAGAATTATAAATGGATAATTACACCTCTTCAAGTTTTAATTTAGCCTCGACAATTTTTAAAAATTCATATTTTGTTGGTACGGTTTAAGCTTAATTTCAATTAACCTCAATTTACTTCGGTTTATGGAGTATGAGACTTTCTCAAAGAAAAACAAAACCAACAACCGGATATGGAGATTTAAATATCGAACCCGAAGATAAGTAGTCTTATGTTTAATATTCTCATATTGACTAATTTCAATTTACGATTTTAAAAGTTGCAATCTAGTTTTATGGTTGCAATTGTTGATGTCCATTTATGAGTAGGATATGCGTAGATGCCACATGCGCCTTTGTCTTTGATACACATATAAATCTTGCACTAGTGTTGAGGCCAAATACACTATGATGCGTAAGTTACAATTCAAGTAGGGACAGACAAGTGTGCGTGTTGAATTCTCACAGGTGATTTTGTAGGGAAAATGCGGCATACTTTTGTTAGGGTTGTCCTTTTCTTTTCATATGAGGTGGCGCGAGCGTGGGGGAGGTCTTCACTCTCTTTAGCATCCATAAAGAAGAGGTATGCCGTACCGAGGGTCCACGGGGACCACCGACATTCTCTGTGTATCACTATTGTGCAGGTGCAGGACTTGACAACGTCTTACGTGGTCCTTGATGGTGTGCAACAGCTTGGATATAAGGTGTTAACACTCTACTTGCTGGTTGTTTTTTAAGAGTGCTTAACCCTGTTGTTCATACGTTTGGATTTGTTTCGGTGCTCGATCGTGTTGGGTTAGTTTCCTGACTGACCCATGTGGCTTGGTTAGCCTCCCGACGCGTCGCAATTGTTTTTATCTGATAACAATAGTCATTCCTTGCAAATTATCGGTATTGCTATCATATTTAATATATTACATGTTTTCTATTTATGTGGTTGTGTGTAATTTTCATTGGTAGTGTTGGTGAGTTGAATTAGCAAGAGACAATATAAATGGAAAGAAAATAAAATAAAAATAAACGGAGTATATATTTTTAGAGAATCTGGGAATGATTTTTTAAATTTAAGGAAATAATAAATAACAAATTGAAACGTTTAAAATAACACGAATATAAATAAAAATAAACCCAAACTCGACATAATAAAATGAATCTCCATGATTTTGGTTATTAGTATCCCAGCTCCTCCATACTAGCACATATGAAGTATAAAATCAGTGACTCGTAGACATAATAAAAGATAAGATAAATGAAAGTAAACTCATCGCTCAAACTCTTCCAACTTGTATATCAATCAAAATCAAAATCAATAATAAACTTTACAACGATACAAAATGATATATTTTTTTAATATATTTTATATTGATACATGATACATTGTCAAAATAATAGCTCAGCACTAATTGATATATATTTTCAACCAAAAGATCGTGAATTCAATTACTCATCTCATATTTTGTACTAAAAAACAAATTTTATTAATAAATATATATCTATATACAGAGAGAGAAACACTATTGTGAAATGATAAATTTGACCAACCTAAACTTAGCTCGAGCACCAATGTCTAACCAAGAAATCACAAGTTTGAATTTTCATCTCCGTCCTTTATTGTATTATAAAAAAACAAAAACTGAAATAATAAATTTGTAAATATGAGCTACATTTGAATGATTGTGTTGGTAAGAACCGGTGATTTTGACATTGCCAAAGTCACTTATATTTACATTAACGGTGAAATCATTCAGACGGTGAGTTGGAAAAATTAATTACACAAATTTTGTTTTCGAATCACTCATGGTATGCTCACTCCCAACACACCAGGTGAAGGTCAAGTTGAAGCATCTAAGTCCCAATTATAGAAGGAAAATAATTGTAAATATTTATATGATCACTACCATTAATCCCACGTTGAAAAAGCAAGGCAGGGCAAATGAGGAAGAAAAAGAGAAGAAAAAAATGGAAGAAAAGGCGGGAGCCAGAACGTGGGGATGAGAGTTGGGTGGTCCAGAATGTAGCAACACGGCGTCTTCACAAGTCACAGACTCAACTCAAAGGTTTCCTTCTTCGGTTCATGTCCCCGATACCCGCCGTTGCTCCTCCATTGTATCTGCTGTTCCCTCTGGAGAATCATATTCATATTCATGGCCACCGCTTGCTCTTCTACTCTGCCATTCTCCAAACTGCCTCTACCGTTCTCCTCCGCCAAACCAAGTATCAGCATCCATCCCTTTCTCCAACAACTCCGGTTTCCGCTCAGGGCTCCTACATTTCCATTTGCTCGGCTTAAGTCGAAGGGGACTGTCTTATCTTCTCAATTGCGCGTTCATTTTGAAGACCATGGCCTGGAAACCTCATCCGACAATATCCACTCCCAACTCCAAGTTAAAAGCCGGTAAACATTTTTTCGGGATTTTATTTCATTTGAATATCTCATCTTAGTTGAGTCGCATCGCATGACACACTTTTCCTGTCTCGCAGCATTTGGAAGTGGAAGGGTTACTCAATTCGCTACCAATGTTCTGGAGATGATGGCCCTGCATTAGTACTGATTCATGGTTTTGGAGCAAACAGGTCTACATTCAAATTTTGCTTCTGATACCACTAAATATAGGTATTACCGGCGTAATTGAAATTACCGATACTAGAAAACGTCGTTATGTCTTGAGTCATTCTTTCCAATTCGCGCTTGCTTTATTGTTCTGGATATGAAACATAGGCGCGCTTGCTTCAGTGTGTAAGATTATACAACTGTAGACGAGAATTGTACGAGGCCGTTTACGTATATGAGTTCAAATGGTCTGTCGCTGTTATTGGTTGTTGTTGGGAAGCTGCTGACTTGCTCCGTCCGTCTGCCCGACCTTTGCAAATAGAAAAACTAAACGAGAATTGAGAAGAACAGAGAAGACATGCACAAGATACAAACTGAGCGTAACTGGTGCTTGCCAAATCCCTTTCATTGTCTTAATTAGACCAAAGCTAGCCTAAAGCAAAACCGAACAAGAAAGAGTTAGCACACCTCAACAAAATCTCAAGCCTCTTATTCACAGAAGGGGAGTAATAATTACTCTAACATTGCTGTAGTATTTAGCTTGTTAAGAAAATTTTTGACGTGGTGCCTAGAGACTCGTGTTGTCTATTGATTTCATTTGGCTGAAGGTAAGTAATTTTTGGAGGCAGGGCTTCCACCTTAACCTATGATAAATTTGTTTGAGCACCTAGCTGAGCCACTATTTTGAGGATAGTTATTGACCATCCCATCCAAGTATAAGAGTAGTACCACACCTTGGGATGAGCTCCCTCACCTACCTAGTTGAGCATGGGCATGGTATGCTGGTCCCCGTTACTTTATTAAAAATGGCATTTAACTTACTGAAATCGGTGTTCCATCCAACTATGTTGCATTGCAAGTCATAGCTCTCCTGTAAAAGTTGTAAGGATTCCCTAAAATGACGACCCTAGTCCAATAGCTACATTTTCCCATCGAGAAAGGGTAGCATAGCTGGTATAGTAGTTATATCTGAAATAAATTAAACCAATTGCATTGGAAAGAAACTTCCAAGCTAGAAATAGCTCTTGACGTGCAACATGTTATTTGAAAACCTCACTAGCCCAACTTAACGACTCAACTAGATGCTTGGATGGATTCACTCTAGGCCGAGGAGTCACATGCCTTTGGACATTACTTTTCTTCTGCTAATGAGCGAATGACGTGTGTCCCTTGACACCATCACTGTCATTGACAAACTAGGCATCGTAGCAACGATAGACTAATCATTATTACTCTAGAATAAGCGGCTGAGATCATGGTTGAAGTACACTAATTCTCCCTTTGCTTGGCCTACTTTTATTTTCCTGTTTGCGATGGTCGGATAGTGTTGACGTGGGGTGGATTAGCTGTTTGAACAACTTATGTAATCGTTGACCTCTTGTCAATTGGATAGTTTCCTAACAAGAAATCAGCAACAATACTTGCCCCATTGTACAAGAAAAAGAATTAGGTACAAGTGCTCACCCCACTTACTTCTGGACCAATCCTTCAGGGAACTGTGTGACTATTATAAAAAATTTAAAAGCATATATTTGTTTGTTTTAATTACCAAACTGTTGGTACTATCTATCTAATTATTTTCTTTAATATTTTGATAATGTCTCTCAAAAAAAAAAAACGTGGGACTTAACAACTGGTTTCAATCTTTAGTAGCGAAGAAGTAATTGTCCTTGAATCTCGTTCCATATGCGAAGTTCAATGCTTGATGATTTGTCCTCCTTTTCAGCGACCATTGGAGGAAAAACATTTCTGCCCTTGCTGAATCACATAGAGTTTACGCTCTTGATCTTATTGGTTATGGATACTCAGACAAACCAAATCCAGATGTAGTAGGAGAAAGCTTTTATACATTTGAGACATGGGCTGCCCAGCTGAATGACTTTTGTGTTGACGTGGTTCAGGATGAAGCATTTTTTATCTGTAATTCTATAGGAGGTGACCATCTCATTTTTGAAGACAAATTATTCCTTTTTATTTAGCTATGACATCCAAACAAATCTTATCCTGACACATAGCTAACTACAAACTATTTAAAGGAGCCATGGTCATTACCCCCCGCCCTGTTGGAAGTGTCATTTTTTATTAGGGTCCAGCATTGGTTCATTGGTTTCATTTCTTTAAGAACCTGGTGAATGAACTTAAGTGATAAAATCTGGTTTGGACTTTAATACATTTTTCTGTACAAAGGTTCTTCATTTAAAAACCTCCCTATCTTGTTATGGTCCTTAACATATATTTGATAAAATCAAGTTTGGACTTCATACATTTTCTATGCATTTTCATGTACATGTTATTCATTGATCAGTATTTCCTCCATCATCGGCCGTCTGTAGGACTAAAATATATCCTTGTCCATGAGAATGACAGTTTGAGTGGATAGACTCTTATATACTAAAAGCTCTCCATCTGCTTCACGTCTATCTTAATTTTCCTTCATTTTCCGATGCATGATAAGACCAATCTTGTGTTCACACAGGACAATCTCTTTCAAAAAATTTATATCATCACATAACTAGTGTCAAAACATTGGGCAATAAGTGTGTAAATATTTTTCTCTTCATCTGTTATCCTTTTCTTTCTTACCATCTTTCTTAAAGTTATTGGACGTATACTTTTGCAGGAGTAGTTGGTCTTCAGGCAGCAGTTATGAAACCGCAGATCTGTAAAGGTATTGTTCTTCTAAATATTTCTCTACGTATGCTTCATATTAAGAAGCAGCCTTGGTATGGGAGGCCATTGATCAGATCATTCCAGAGTTTGCTGAGGTAAAAGACATCTCATAGATCATTTATTGAATTTAGATTGAAGTTGTCATCGAAGGTCTCCACTGTTGCAGAAATACTGCTCTAGGAAAATACTTCTTTAGAACTGTTGCAACCCCGGAATCTGTGAAGAATATTCTTTGCCAGGTATTATTTTTAATTTTTTACTTTGA
>NW_019104592.1:223449-251905 GCF_001995035.1 Momordica charantia
TTCTACTTAAAGGATACAATTAGATTAAGAACAAATTTTTTTTGTGATGGATATCATCAGGTAAATATATGCACTGAAACTTCAACAAAGTAATTGTCTTGGCTCCTTGATGTATGAAAATTTAGAAACCAAATATGTTGTGATTGTTTTTTTCTCCGATTGCTCCTCGGTTCTAACCTTGATATGCTAGAAGTATTTGGATTAACACGGTGTTAGCTACTGTATGGTGCTTGTGGTTTGAGAGAAATTAAAGAATTTTCCAAGGGACTGATAATAGTTTAGAGAGCTTTTGGGACCTTCTGAAGCTTACTCCTCTTATAGGCGTACCCTGTAAATTTTTTTTTTTTTGTTAACTGCGAGCTTTTACACATTTATACCAATTGGGAGCCTTTTTTTTATAATTCAGTGGCTTTGCGAGGATATTTCATCTCCCCTCTTTTGTACCTGCAAATATATTCTTTGTTTCTTATCAGAAAAAATATGTTGTGATTTTTGGTTTTTTTAGTTATTTTGATTACTATTGGAACGATTATCAGGAGTTGTTAGGTTATCATTCTATTTTTACAAGATTAGTACATGGAAGTTTATTAGCAATTTCAATGAGGATTGTATAAATATAAGTAGAGCTTTGATTTTATTAAGTTTTGACTTGGGAATGAATTTGAGTTTCAATGATTCGTACTGTCAAGATTCGGATGTCCAGATAGCTTTAGTTACTTTTCTTTTACATTTCCTTGTTTATTTTATTTTTCTCTGTACTACTAACTCTCCCCGTAGAAAAAAGATGAAATTATTATAACGATATTCCTGCATTCAACTGTTTTACACTAACAAAAAAAAGGCACATTTCTTTCTTGGCTTTGTGACTGCTATTTTGTGCGTTTCCTTCAGTGTTACCATGACACCTCCCAAGTTACAGATGAACTAGTGCAAATTATCCTCAATCCCGGATTGCAGCCAGGCGCAGCAGATATCTTTTTGGAGTTTATTTGTTACTCAGGCGGGCCCCTTCCTGAAGAACTTTTGCCTAGAGTAAAGGTTGGCCTCTAATGTTGGTACTATTTGGAACTACCATTTCCTCCGTGCCAATGTGCTTTTCTTATTTTTCTCTTCTTCAGTGCCCTGTATTGATAGCATGGGGTGACAAAGATCCGTGGGAGCCAATCGAGCTTGGAAGAAATTACAGAAGTTTCGAATCTGTGGAAGATTTTGTTGTCCTTCCCAATGTTGGACACTGTCCTCAGGTATCTCTCGCACTCTCTTCCACGCCAACCGGCTTTACTTTTTTCTTCGTGGGGTTTTGTTAGGAACTTGGATACTGTAATGGAAGATGAAAGATAAGAAAATACAGTAGCTCTCTAAAGTGATTTGAGATAATTGGGCCATTTCCTCTTGAATTGAACACAGTAAGAGAAGACTGAACAACCGCATAATATTGCGCACCTTTCCTAATACCCAATCCCCTTAAAATGAATAGTCTCTAACAAACTCCTAACAAGTTCTTAGTTGCGCTTTTGAGACCTTTTCTCAATTTTTTTAGAAACATGCTACATAAAATGTTAAAAGAATAAGCATGATATAAGGAATTGTGTTGAGAGTTGAGGTTTTAATGGTCTAGCACTCAGTGACAATTGGAAGATGAGAATCATGGGATTGCACCACACAATCCTTTGTTTAATAAAAGGAAAGGAGAAATCTGATATGTATCTGGTGAGTTTTGATTTGTATGCAATTAATTTCTTTAGAAACTTACTGACTTCAATATCTGGTGGCATCAATGAAGGACGAGGCACCTCATCTTGTAAACCCGCTCGTCAAGTCATTCGTGTCGCGTCATGCTACAAGATCTGCATCTGCATGCACATCCTCAGGCGTATAATCATCTAGCACCCGGAGAATCAGCTCTTGGTTTTGAAACCGAAAGTATGTCTTATAATCACCTTGAAATGATTTTCCTCAAAGGGCAACATGCCTTGCGTTGCACAGGATAGCTGCGTCCTGACAAACTTGTGGTTCAATCAATCTGTACAGCAGTGCGAGGATATTGCTTGTACGCCCCCCCACACCATATTCATATATAATTATATATAGCTGCGTTAGTTTGTTTATGTGCCAACGGTTTCCACTTTCGTTTAGCATTCTCATTGAAGCTCAGCTCAGTGCTTGTGCTTGTTCTGAAATGTCATATGATATGGCGCGGGATTACAGAATTTGTGATCTACGCTGGAGAGAATACCCAGAAAAAATCTCTCCTGGTTGAAGTTTGATAATATTGGTAAACGTCACATCACTTTGTATTCTATAATCTGGCGTACATAAAAAAAGTTTCACTTGGCGGCTTAAATTCAATCGGCCCAATTCAACTTAAACAATTCGATATCGTTCTCTCATTCGTGTGGTATACTACAAATTTATATTAGCCATTTTGATCAAGTTAAATTAGCAAAGATTAATTTGAATGTTCATCATTTATAAAGGGAATCATTTTTTTTAAGAAAAAGTTTAATGGGGGGCAAATTTAGTTGCTATACTTACAAATTTGGCACACAGAAATAATTTTATAAAGGGAATCATTTTTTTTAAGAAAAAGTTTAATGGGTGGCAAATTTAGTTGCTATACTTACAAATTTGGCACACAGAAATAATTTACAAGTATGCAATTTTTTAAAATTTTTTTTTTGAATGCCTATTTTGACATTTTTACCTAATTCTTTCTTTTTCTATTTCTTTTTTCTCCTTTCTGTATGTTGCTTATATATCATTTTTACATTTATCACTGATTGATTGATAGATGCTATCAATTTTTATAATCACTAATATACCATTTTTATTTACTCATATTCATATTAGTGATAGAATAAGTAGTAAATCAACATGAAAATAATAGAAAATGAAAGTTACATAATCAATGACATACCATTTTAATTTTATTGATATAATATATTATTGATAGACCAAATATGAGATAAGCAAGAAAAAGAACACTAATAGAAAATGAAAGTTAACCTAATTACCATTGTAACATATTTATTATGTTGGTATTAGTGTATTAGTGATGGAGAAACACCGATAGAAAACTAAAGTTACATAATCACTTATATAACATTTTTATTTTAACGATCTACATCAGCAAAAGAATAAATAATAAATCAACATGCAAAAAGAACACTAATAAAAAATCCGAATTACATGATATACCATTTTAATTCTAATGTAAAATATCAGTGATGAACCAAATATTAAGTACGCATAAAAAAAAAAACCATAGATGAAAGTGATATAATCATTGATAAAGGTATATTGAGACATGTTGTGTATATTTTTATTGGGACTGGACTTAAAATTGTGCAATAAGAAAGTTACATGGTTGAATATCTCATCTAACAAAAAAAATACAAAGTATATGGTAATCTTTAGTGAAATGGCTCAAATGGCATCTTGTAAAATTTGAGATTAACAGCAACAAACAAGGAGAAAACGAGGCCCTCAACAAGGATGTCACATAAGAAAACACTGAATTTAAGCAAAGATCTAAATTCTACATTGTAATATTCATTATAAGACTGTCCTGCTTGTCGGCTTGTGCATAGGCCCGCCCTCAAATCATATCATGTCGATTGGCTGCGCCCCATGACATTTCAAGATCCTCTTTCTCTGGAACATCAGTTATCCATTCTAACAACCTTTCTGGCACACCCATCTCTCTGCCTCTACTGCCAGAAAAGGCGATATAAAGAAATAGAAACATTGTTACTCGGATTCGCAGTCCACAGTCATCACCGATAGCCCTCACTAATCGATCCTGTTGAAACATGGTAAGATGATGATTTTATTTTTCCCCAACAACCCATGATCTTTATATTTCTACTTAATTTCTATGCTGCACATAAACCGAGGAAATGCGTCACATCATAGACTGATCTTGTTTCCACAGCACATGCATTATTATGAGTAAATTGGGATGACCTGTGTTAACTGTTTTGGGAGGGCAAGGTTCTGGTCAGCTCACAGTGCTTCTCGATTCATTGATCCATTTCAGGTAACTTTCTACACAGTCCAGCCCGCAGAGCTCTTTAACAACAGGCATGGTAGCAGGAACCTCTAGCTGTAATGCGTAATCACACTCATCTTGATGGCGCCATGTACGTATCTGTTTCCTTGCCTCTTTAATAGCCGCTCGTGTTGCACAATGAACTGATGCAGCTAGAAGCAGTGGTGGTTCTCCTGAAGCTGCAAAAATGCATGTCATTTATTAAATGAACCCTTGTACTGTACAACACAATATTTACAGATCTCTCATCCTCACTGAAACTGATCTCTCTTGCATCCTAAGATCATTCAACTATATAGGCCTTTTTTTTTTTTACCATTTGGCCGTGTTTAGACAACTGTTTTCACTACCCATACAGTTAAATGCTGTACTTTTTCCCTTTTCATTTCTATGCCAAGCCAGCATCTGATGATGGAGCTGATAATTCCAATACATATTGTACTGTTTGCATGAGGCCTCAGCTGAGAAACCAAAAACCCCATGAATGAAAAAGTCTACTAATGTCTTCTTTTCAGAAGAATCAATAGAAGTAACTATAATTTTTTCTGACAGAGCAAGGAGATCACGTTCTCTTCCAACCCGATCACATGACAATAAAGTTTGACCTACCTTTTGAAGAGAGAATGCGTTTTTTATGATGTCCGGAGTTCAAAATTTCAACGTTGAACTGTTTTGGTATGGTGTCAATTGTAGGAATTTTGTAAGTCCATGTGCTGTCAGTGATCACTAGTCCATCAGGATTTGTCAGGTATTCTTCTGACATAAAAAATCCAATTCCTTGAACAAAGGCTCCTTCAACCTACAAAAAATGGTTCCTGATCATTAAGAGCTTCTGCCCTTTGGAGATCTAATGAATCTAATCCCGCAGAACAATAGCTATATAACACTACAAAAGCGCACAAACTCAAAACTTAAGGACATATGTGTTTCCCGGCACTAAATGTTGTAGGGTCAGGCGGTTGCCCCGTAAAATTAGTCGAGGTGCGCGTAAGCTGGCCCGGACACTCACGGATATCCAAAAAAAAATTTAAGGACATTGAAAAACAGACTCGAAAACTTTGGGAGATTGAAGAATAGCTTGAATAGTTAACCTGTCCCAAATCCACAGCAGGGTTGAGGCTCTGTCCACAATCATAGATAATATCTGCACGCAAAACTGTGGTTTTTCCAGTGAGAAGGTCAACCTCCACCTGTCATGGCATGGATTTTGTGAATTGAACTGTGCAGTAAGATACACTGGCAGTGAAGTGGTTAAATTTGAAAATGCTTATACAACAGTAAATAAAAAGGGAGGTGTTATTAGTGCACTTGCCTCACTCACTGCAGCTCCAAAGTTTAAGTAGCGCATTGAAAAAAAGTCAGGAACATACATAGAATTAACTGATAAATTCACCGATTGCAAGTTTGCCTGCAATTTTTCCAACATGAAATGACCAAGGTGTTATAAACCCAAAGACATGACCGGTATCATAATTTATAATTCATAACTCCAAAAGAATTCTTATAAGGAGGCAAGAAAACTGCTCATTTAAGGAACTAACCATGCAAAATTACAAAATCAGACTGCAGAGAAGAGGCAACATGGCTGCCACCAAGTTCCATAAATAGAACATAAAACCCAAACTAGAAAACCTTGATCAGTCTGATCCAAAAATAGGTCTCGTGAAAGTATTGTATGAAAGCTCAAAAAGTTAAACGGGAAATAATCCCATGAAGCATAAAAACAAAAGATCACCATGTGAAGAACGCTCATAAACTGCTCATAACTATAACAAAATAGACCAAATTTAGAAGCATAATACCCATGGAGAATTTATCAAAAACTTCAAAAAACAACCTTCTGCATTACATCTAGAATATTAATTGTTCAAAGCAAGGATTATTATTATTTTTTTCCATGAGAAACCAAGCTTTCATAGAAGAAAGGCAAGAGAACCAAAAAAGAAAAAAGTCAAATGGCATTAAAAAAAGCCCAAACCAAAGGAGCCAAACAACTAGCTATACAAAATGGGGCTCCAATCTAAAATAATCTTAGATACCAACTTTAATCGTTTAAAGCAAGGAAAGTTTTTAAAGAAACTAATTTTTATATGAACTAATAATGAAAATTTCAGAACCATGTCTATGCATCAATAACACTTGGATGTTCCTCCCACACTTCAAAAACGAATCACTCCAAAATAAAGGCAAAAAGTCATTATAGCAAGAAAACACGATTGCTTAATCATAAAATGTTCAACGAGATGGTGCAGAGTGCAGACAACAACCTGACTTATAAGCACATCCCATTTGACTGAACCCATTTTCTCCTCCAGCCTTTTTTTGAGAGGTGTTAGTCTCTCTACCAATATATTGCAACAAAGTCTAACTGCTTCACAGCTTGACTCTGAGGTAGTACTCCCAGCCGTACACCCTCCTTGGATTAAGCCAATGGTATCGGATTGGACCACTCTCACCTTTTCCAAGAGGTCGCCAGTTCCATCACAGTCAATTGAGCTGAGGGCATATGCAACCATCTGTCTCACCTTTGTCCACAGCCCCTGGCCAAGTTCAATACCTCCAACTTCCACAACAACAGAAGCATCAGTTAGAATGCTCACTCTCCCTGGGGTTGGTCTCAACATTACCTCATGCGTAATAGGAATTCGAGAAAGACCTCTTTTTTTCCATCTATTGCAGCTATTAAATTCATCTACCATTTCAGTCCTTTGTTTTAAGCTTGAAGATGCGGCTAACCTATCCCAAATTGAAGGTAATGTGTACTCTTGAGGTTCACCTGCATCCTTGTAGAATATGTTGAGGCTGTCAAATGTATGCAGATTTACTTTCCGGATAGTATCCACGTCCATGCAAAGGGTAGATGCTACATGTTCAATTACTGCCTCAGCAATAAATGATCCTTGCACCTCACCAGGGGCTCGCATTGCAGATTTGCTTGAGTGGTTTGTTTTGCATACTTTTATATCAAAAGATAAAGCACCCCAATCATACTTCTTAAGTGCATTAACAATGTTGTGTGGCATAACTGGACTAATATCACAGCTCATCCCTGCATCAACCAATATTTCTAATTCCAACGCTGTAATTTTACCATTAGATTTGAACCCCACATTGTAAGTAATTTTCATTGGATGCCTCCCTCCTGCCATTATCATGTCAGTCTTCCGATTAAGATAAATCCTGACTGGACGGCGTAACTTGTGAGCTGCAAGTGCACATGCCGTTGCAACCTAAACAACATAATTGTCATTAGAGTGTGCTGTTCGTCCTTTGAAAAAAGTGAGACCCTTCGCAAGGAGAAAAATAGAAAGCATGCCACAGTGAAACAAAAGAATTATTAAACAACATATATAGTGAAGAATATCATGATCTTAAATCATGAAAACCTTTAACTTAGATTCAAAATTTTGAAACAAAAGAATTATTAAACAACATATATAGTGAAGAATATCATGATCTTAAATCATGAAAACCTTTAACTTAGATTCAAAATTATCTTATTCTAATGGTTGATACCATAAACCATCTTTTTAATCAAAATATATCAGTTCCAGAAAAACTTAAAAAGAAGGGTCCAAGAATAGAGTAACTAAAATAAGATTCTAAGATACTCCAATTGGTGCTTTAGTGGCAATTATGTCATCTTACTTGGGTTCAATGAATTGTCATCCTACCTACTAAGAAATACAACAGAATCGTAACCATAATAAGTTTCAAAAAAATTATGCCGTTTTGGCATTGGCATCCAAAAATTTCTAGGAGAATTGAGAAATAATTATGGCATCTTTACTTGAGTTTCGATCCCCTGTTGAAAAAACATCAATAGTCGTTACCAGTAAATGTCAACTCCCAAAATTTTCGATGCTGGTCGAAAATCTTGAGTATTAAACATTCAAAGAGGTACATTAAGGAAGAACAATTTGAGGAGAAGATAGTTAGAGTTGGTAGCAGATACTCACAACCATAGATTTTATGGCCTTTCCACCAAAGCCTCCTCCAACCCTCCTTGTAATTACACGGATATTATGTTCAGGAACACCAAGACATTTTGCAATAACAGAATGCGCATTAGCAGGCCATTGACTTGAACTGTAGACTACCATGCAGTTATCTTCATCTGGAATCGCAAGTGCAGAATGTGTCTCCATATAAAAATAATACTGTGACCCAAGTCTGATCTGAATGTAAAAATTTATGAAAATATTATAAGAAGTGACATTTAAAAAATAATACTTAAATTTTGGATAGATAGTAGCTTATAACATTTGCAGCAGTATAGTTAGAAACAAATTTTATTGTGAGAGAAATTTTTAAATGGGTGATGGTCAAATCTCTAATTATAAGACTCAAACATGGTTCAACTAAGTAAATCAAGGAAACTCCCCTTTTCTTCTTAAGGTTGGCATATCATCACTAAATATTTAGGCCAAGCATGTCATTGTAGAAGGTACCTGAGCAGCCTTAATATGGTGATCTGCTTCAGCCATTCCTTTTGATATATCACCAACCTGTTTAGGACATAGAAATGAAGGGACCTCAAAGAAGCTTGACCTTTCAAGAGCATTTTCTACAGAAAGAATAGGTGCTTCCAGATTATCTGTGTCATATTCCACTACTGCAAAGTCTGCAGCCGTATCTGCATGTTTCTGTGTATCTGCAACCTAAAAATTGTAGGCAAAGAGGTAATAAGCACCTCAGCAAGGAAGTTCTATAGTCGAAGTTAATATAAATGAATCATGGGATAACAGGATTACCACAAAAGCAAGTGGCTGACCAGCACACTCGGTCAACTTATCTGCAAATAGAAGTTCATCACCAAACATGGTTCTAGCTCCAACGTTATGTCCACCCACAGGAATATCTCTGGTGGAAATAACAGCGATAACTCCATCTGGTTGTGATTTGGGAGAAAAAGTAAATCCCTTCATCCATGCCAAAGGCCTTGTGCTATATATGAATGCTCCATATAGGCAATTTGTTGGTGAAGGAATATCATCCACATAGACAGCCTCACCTAAAATATTAATTTGCATATGTACATTGGTTTCCTGATACTGAGAACAAGAAATAATGACAAGAAAAATAGACCTGAAAGAATATGGAACACTAAATATTGAAGTTGAATGCAGAATCGGAAGTATAACAGCTAGGTAATATGGAGACATCTGATCCAAGCAGACTGGAACAAGCCAATGTTAGTATACAAAAAGTTCTGATATACAAGTACACATATTCTTATCCATTTAAGTAAAGGTAAATAAATAGGTCGACTTGACCTGAGCTGGAAGACCCACATGTAAAAGTACTGGTACACAGAATGTTTTAAAGATTGTGAAGGCTCAATGCTCATCAGGTTTATTTAGACAAATTTATTTCATCTCTGTGATTAAAAAAAATTCGCAACTATATTATTACATGGTATAAAGTACCTGAAGCTTGTAGAGCAGCTCCGGATTTTATAATGGCATTTCCAACTGGATGATATTCTGAATTTAATTGGAGTGTCTGCCGTCCAGATGATAGTAGAGTTGCAGCTTTATTATAAGCAAATGAGGCCTTTCTGCATCCATTTAGGTAATCACTCTTAATTTCAGCATTTCCATCAACCAAGGAGCTTAAGAACTGAAAAAGAAAGCCAACTGCTAAACTTGTCCTATAAGCAGGAGATGAAGTGCCCTTTTCAGGAACTATGGTGGCTCCGATCAACGAGACAGCTTCATATATGACATTATAATCAATAATTTTTCCAGCTAGAAATTCTTCTGTCTTTCTTGCTCTAATTGCATGTTTAGTCCCATAAGCTCCAAAAGCCAGGTGACAGCTATTTAATATAAACCCGTTGGAACTTTTACACGGAGAGATTACCGCTAAGAAAGCGGCATTTAGGTAAGGCAGCGCATTTCCAAGGGGTCGAGGTGAAGCTCTAAAAGAATCAAACATTACAGTAGCATCATTTGGATAAATATCTCCAGCTGAATCCCAATTTGGGATCTTAACACTTGAAAGTATACATTTTGGATCCAAGGGAGGTCTCTTAAGAAACTCATCCAACGTAACCATTTCTTGGCTAGAACCAGTTAATATACTTATCATGGAACCTGCAGCAAGTAGTATTGTGGCAATATCTGAAGGAAACTGTTTTCTTTGTGCCATCATCAGATTCCCCCCAATGCTAGCAGTATCTCGAACAAACCTGGAAGCAATTTTCTCCATGTGGCCTGATATTTTATTGAACACCAGCTCTCCTGGTGAGGAGGGTTTATTATGTTTCAAAGCCTCAATAGCTTTTGCAATTGTGACGGTTGCACCAATCTCTGTTCCTGTTGAATCAATCTTGATAACTGACAGCTCAGGTATGTGTTTAAGATTAATGTATCTATCTACTTGTTCAAATTCTTTGTAATATCCGACTTCTGTGTTGCCAACAACTAACTTCGTTTTGCTTATGTTACTAGACTCATAGCATTCCAATAATCCATTTAGATCCTCGATACTAACGGGATTGAACCAAGAACATCCCTTAGAGTCCACAACAGGGATAGACCTAATTTCCTTTTTTAAAAATTCAGGAAATAAGCAGGGGTCATTATTTGGATCATAAAGTGGCAATTTACTCAATTTCTCTTCCTCGCTGCATCCCTTTTGCCAGAACGAGTTTAACCCCAAATCCTCCATGTCAACATTGGAAGCAAAACTCTTACAGGCATCAGCAATCGGCCTATAACCTGTACAGCGACAGAGGTTTCCGGAAATAGCCTTTTCAGCTTCAGAAATAGTAAGCTTGGAGAATCCTGATAATGGTTGGGGTCGATTGGTGTTTTCAGCATTGACAAGAGCAGCAAAAAGTGAAACACACATTCCAGGGGTACAAAAGCCGCACTGAGAAGCATGGAAGCCAGCAAACCTCTGATGAATTGTGTGGAAACCATCCTTGCAATTTCCGATACCTTCACTGGTTGTAATGGAACAGCCATGTATACTACAAAGCAACGTGAGGCATGAACTTACCGTAAAATGTTCGACCTTGTCTAACACAGGATCGTACTTGGACAATAGAACAATACAAGCACCGCAGCCGCCTACATTTCAAAATAAACAACCACGTCAACAGATTTAGATCTAATTGAATTTCATACCATACATACAAATACGATGAGATTGCCGATCAGCTGCAGGGTCGAATGGTGAACTAATGACAATGAGTAGTTAAAAGTAGAATCCGGTCATTCAGTTTCCATGGTAATAAAGAACCTAATTGCAGAAACATAACATCATCTTCAAGTTCGGTTTTAACCAATATGCTTTCCGTTTTTTTAGTACAATGAACGTGGGGATGAAGCTCAAGGAAGGAGTAGATGCCTTAACTTGGCAATAGTAGGCAGTAAAACATGTGAAGGAGAAGCGAATACCCAAAACTGAGGTTCACTGAAAAGCAGTAGCTAGCAACTAGAGAGAATTTATATAATGACGCTGAAGTGTAATTCATGCAATAAATTAAAATGAGAATTAGAACCCAGATCCTGAAATTGAGGAAGATGAAGTGAGAAGCGGACCTTCACCACAGCCAAGCTTGACGCTCTTGAAAGAAGTATGGTGGCGCAGGAAGTGGAGGAGAGTAGTGGAAGGGTGGACAGTGGAGAGCTCAAACCTGTGTTGATTGACTGCAAAAACCAGAGGAGGTAGCGGTGCTGTTGTGTGTGGTTGATTCTCCATGGATGGTAGCGGAGTGGGAAGTGAAGAGTGAAGAGGGTGGAATAATAAATAAATGTGTACCCGCCTTTCAAGCTTCAAGCTTTTCAAGGATATGATAAGTCAATCAATTCCACCATCCATCCAATTGTCGGTTTAAGCTTTGAAGAAGGAGCTTGTTTAACACGCGTCCACATGACATGGATATATGCCTTCAGGTTCAGTAGCCCAAAAATGACTGCTCGATCAACGAATACAGACATTACTCTCGCATTCTGGAGTTAGGCTGAGTGTAATTAAGTTCACACTGAAATTTATGCCTCTGCCCTCCACGTCATTGCAACCGTCCCAACAAATTTCTCTTATTCATAAACAGGGCTGTGTTCAGCTTCAAGCCATTACTAATTTTTAAAAATAAGTTTCTTTTTTTTTCCTTTTTTTTTAGAGTGTGACATCGGATTTTATAATTTACCTTAAAATTCCTACTACCCATCTTCACATTAAAGTTGCTCTTGCATAGAATAGGACTTTTCACATTAAAGTTGTCCTCAATCAACGAATTCATTGTTTCTATTACTACTAAAGTGTCAATATAGGAATTTTCCTTTTTCTTGCTACCTCACCGATATTTAACAACAGTGCGGGACCCACAAATACAATAATATATAAAAAATGGTGAGATTTTTCACTCAGGCTTAAATTAAATTAACCTTATATTACATAATTATATATATTAAAAAAATTAAATTAACCCATTTCTATTTAAATAAAATGCACAAGTTTTCAGTCATCATCCCTTAAAATTCTCCATTGAATGTCATTTTTCCCTCATTTCCCCGTGATCAAGTGTTGGTAACTATCTTATTAGCTTTGATATCTATTTTTGGTTTTCTATTTTTAATTCTTATGTTTTTTGTTTTTAAAAACTTAGTTTTATTTTTTAAAAACCAAACGCACATAATAACTAATTTTGTTTTCTATTTTTTTTCAAGTTAGAGAGATATAAAGATCTGCTAGAGAGAGTAAATACGTAGAAACAAATAAATAAAAGTTTAGAAAGGTAGAGAAATTATTTTTAATTTTGCAAAAATATAGAAGTAGAGAGAAATTTTTTTAGGAGAATACTAGTTAGAAAAAGAGAAATGTCAGGGAGAGAGAACAAGAAATTTTACAGAGAATATTAGTTAGATAAAAAAAAGTGCTAGAGAAAAAGAAAGCAATGTTAAAAGTGTGAAAATTTAGAATATAAAAATTTTAGTCGGAGAAAAGTTATAGTTATATTTATTAGAGAGAAAAAAAAAAACTATAGAGGAAGAAATTTTTATAAAGAGAGAGATTATGTTGGTAAGAGAAAGGTACGCACTAATGGTAAGAGAAGAAAGATTTTTTAGAGAGAAAACGAAGATCTTATTCACAGACCGCACACAAGAGACCAAAAAAAAAAAAGTAATGAAAATTTTAAGCAAAAGATTTCAGGTATAGATTGTAATATTCATTATAAGACATTTGAAGAGCTGTGTTTTTGGTCAGTTCACAGTGGTTCTCCATTTGAGGTAAGTTTCCACATAGTCCAGGCCGTACAGCTCTTTAACAACAGCCATGGTCGCAGGAACCTGTAGCTGTAGAGCGTAACCAGACTCATCTTGTTCCTGATGCCGCCATTTGCGTATCTGTTTCTGTGCCTCTTTAATAGCCGCTCGTGTGGCACAGTGAACTGATGCAGCTAAAAGCAATGGTGGTTCTCCTGAAGCTGCACAAATGCATTTCATTTAATCAAACCCCACTTCAAATGAACCCTTTGTAGTTTGTACACCACCAATATTCACAGATCTTTCCTTCCCAATGCACCTGCTACCTATAGAATCCTAAGAGAAGATCATTCACCTAAATGGGCGCGTTTGAGGTGTAGGTTGGGGAAGGAGTTGTCTAACCCAAGTTCAAAATAGGAGAAATCAACAAGCTTGAACAATAGCCACTATTTTACTCAAACCTACGCCCCGTACCCAGTTTTCCTAAACTAAAACTTCCCGAACCCTCCACTAAAACTCCAAGGTTACTAAACCCAAACTTAATATATGAAACCCTGTGCCCAAATGCCCCTGTATGCTTTTTACCATATAGTTGAATGCTATCCTTTTTCCTTCTTTATTTCTATGTTAAGGCAGCATCTGATATTTCAATACTTATTCATATTGTATTGTTTGCATGAGGCCTTAGATGAAAAACCAAAAATCCTATGAAACAAAAAACCTTCTGATGTCTACTACAAAGAACATGATAAATGTAATCAACTGGACTCCGGAGGAATCAAGGAAAGGATCTAGCATACTTTTTTCCTGATAGAGCTAGGGAACCACATTCTATTCCAACCCAATGAAATGATATTAGAGCTTGACCTACCTTTTGAAGAGAGAATACGTCTTTTATGATGTCCGGAATTCAAAATTTCGACGTTGAACTGCTTTGGTACGGTGTCAATCGTAGGAATTTTGTAAGTCCATGTGCTGTCAGTAATCACTAGTCCATCAGGATTTGTCAGGTATTCTTCTGACATAAAAAATCCAATTCCTTGAACAAAGGCTCCTTCAACCTGCAAAAAACGATTCCTGATAAGTAGGAGTTCCTGCCCCTTGGAAATCCGATCAATCTACTCCCACAGAAAAATAGCTATATAAAACTCAAAAGCATGCAAACTCAAGACTTAAGGACATTGAAAAACAGACACAAAAATCAGGAGATTGAAAAATAGATTAGATACTCAATTATGTAGTTCTAGTGTAGCTAATTAACCTGTCCCAAATCCACAGCAGGGTTGAGGCTCTGTCCACAATCATAGATAATATCTGCACGCAAAACCATGGTTTCTCCAGTGATAAGATCAACCTCCACCTGTCAAGGCATGAATTCTGTGAAATGAACTGTGCGGTAAAGTAAACTGGCAGCGAAATGTAGCCAATTTATTCTTTCTAATTTGAAAATGTTGATACAGTAGTAAAGACAAAGGGAGGTGTTATCAGTGAACTTGCCTCACTAACTGCAGCTCCGTAGTTTATATAGCGGCTTGAAACAAAGTCAGGGACGTACAAAGAATTAACTGATAAATTCACTGCTTGCAAGTTTGCCTGCACTTTTTCCAACATTAAATGAGCAAAGGTGTTATGCACCCAAGGATATGTCCTTAATCATTCGTCCAAAAACACTCTTACGAGGTAAGAAAAATGCTCATTTAAGGAACCAACCAAGCATAATTACGAATCTACAACCAGACTAAAGACAAGGGGCAACGTTGCTGCCACTTAATTTCATAAATATGAACCCGTCGATCATGTCCAACCATCGTGAATATTGTATGAGAAGGTTCGCAATGTTTAATGTGAAATAGTCCCATGAAGCATAAAAAACAAAATATCACCATGTGAAGAATTCTCTTAAACTGCCTATAACTAGAATGAAATAGACCAACTTTTGAAGTATAACGTCCACGAAGAATTAATAAAAAGTTTCAAATTTCAACCTTCTTCGTTACATCTAGGACCTTTGAATAATTGTCTAAAGTAGGAACACTTTTTAAAGAAAACTAATCTTTTGTGTGAATTTCTAATAATGAAACTTTCAGAACCATGCATATACACCAATACAATAACACTCGAATGTTTCTCCCATGCTTTAAAAACTAATATCCTTCCCAACTAAAAAAAGAGAGTGAGTGATTATAGAAAGATAGTGCAGACAACAACCTGAGCTATAAGCACGTCCCATCTGACTGAACCCATTTTCTCCTCCAGTCTTTTCTTGAGAGGTGTTAGTCTCTCTACCAATATATTGCAGCAAAGTCTAACTGCTTCACAGCTTGACTCTGAGGTAGTACTCCCACCAGTAAACCCTCCTTGGATTAAGCTGAGGGTATCAGATTGAACCACTCTCACCTTTTCCAAGAGGTCACCGGTTCCATCACATTCAATTGAGCTAAGGGCATATGCAACCATCTGTCTCACCTTTGTCCACAGCCCCTGGCCAAGCTCAATACCTCCAACTTCCACGACAACAGAAGCATCAGTTAGAATACTCACCTTCCCTGGGGTTGGTCTCAAAATTACCTCATGCATAATAGGAATTCGAGAAAGACCTCTTTTTTTCCATCTATTACAGCTATTAAATTCATCTACCATTTCAGTCCTTTGTTTTAAGCTTGAAGATGCGGCTAACCTATCCCAAATTGAAGGTAACGTGAACTCTTGAGGTTCACCAGCATCCTCGTAGAATATGTTGAGGCTGTCAAATGTATGCAGATTTACTTTTCGGATGGTATCCACATCCATGCAAAGGGTAGATGCTACATGCTCAATGACCACCTCAGCAATAAAGGATCCTTGTACTGCACCAGGGGCTCGCATTGCAGATTTGCTTGAGTGGTTTGTTTTGCATATTTTAATATCAAAAGACAAAGCACCCCAATCATACTTCTTAAGTGCATCGACAATGTGAGGTGGCATAATTGGACTTACATCAGTACTCATTCCTGCATCAACCAATATATCTAATTGCAATCCTGTAATTTTACCATTGGATTTGAACCCCACATTATAAGTAATTTTCATTGGATGTCTCCCTCCTACCATTATCATGTCAGTCTTCCGATTAAGGTAAATCCTGACTGGACGGCATAACTTGTGAGCTGCAAGTGCACATGCCGTAGCAACCTAAACAGCATAATTGTTATATGGTTATAACTCATGCATTAGGGTTTTGCTATTCATCCTTCGGGAAAATAATAAGAACCTTAGCAAGGAGACATGAAAAATAGAAAGCAAGCCATAGTGAAACAATAGAATTGTCAAACATACATAAATAGTGAAGAGTAAAATGATCTTAAATCATGAAAAGCTTCAACTTTGATACACAATTATCTTATTCTAATGGTTGATACCACAAACCATATTTTTAACCAGAAACACTGATAAATATTTCAGTATGGAAAAGAGTTGAAGTGAAAAGAGTTGAAGTGAAAGGTCCAAGAAGCCTATCTCAAATCCTAAATTTTTTTTTTGACAAGGTACTAACTTCTCATTAAATAATGAAAAGAAACAAAATTGTTCAACGATACAAACTCTGTAAATTCTAATAAGATGCCACAGAGACTCCCCAATTAGAATAAATTGGACTAGGAGGATAAAATTTAAAAAGAGGGGATAAGGAGCTCCAGCTATATACTCACTTAAAGAATCCATTCAGCATGTTTTCTTTCAATAATTAGCATTTAAAATGGCACAATAGAAAATTATTTTGTTTCGAATGATCAAGTAGCAATAAAAACAATAGTAAAAGCTAGCAGTTAAGAGGGGTAGTAGTAGTTTGAAACAGTAGGACTCAATTTGCAACAAGGACAATTTTTTAACCCAAATGTAGTGCAATTACGCCATGCATGAATATTCCTTGAAAGATATTTGGATGGTTACGTTTCAGCCATCCCATTTATTTCTAGCACCTACTTTAATATGGCTTCTTGTGGTTAAGAATCGAACATGGCCTGTTAAGATATTTAGATACACTAAAACAATCACACTTGATCCGAGGAATCTATATGAGCATGCCTCCTTGTGCACAAACTAAAATAAGCTTTTAAAGAAAAGATACTCGAATGCCACTTGAACAATGAAATGGTTCTAGTCTGTGCTTTAAAAGCACTTACGTCATCTTACTTGGATTTAATGTATCGTCATCCTACCTACTAAGAATACAACATAACTGAAACCACAGTAATTTTATCAACAAAATTATGCGGTTTTGGCCCTGGCATCCAAAAATTCCTTAGGGAAGAACATAGTTGCATGTTTACTTGACTTTTGTTCCCCTCCTATTGAAAAAAAAAAGTTATTACCAAGTAAATGTCAACCCAGAAGATTATCAATGAAAGGGGAAAATCTTGAGTGTTATACTTAAAAGTCTAAGGAAGAACGTTTTCTCATTGGTCTATTGCACGTAGAGTTGGATACTCACAACCATAGATTTTACGCTCTTTCCACCAAAGCCTCCTCCAACCCTCCTTCTAATTACACGGATATTATGTTCGGGAACACCAAGACATTTTGCAATAACAGAATTCGCATTAGCAGGCCATTGATTTGAACTGTAGACTACCATGCAGTTATCTTCATCTGGAATGGCAAGTGCAGAGTGTGTCTCCATATAAAAATAATATTGAGACCCAAGTCTGATCTGAATGTAAACATTTATGCAGAATATTAGGAGAAATGACTTATCTTTTGGACAGATAATAACTAATAAAATTTCTAGCTGAAAGTTAAAAACTAATTTTCAGACGAGAGAAATTGCTAAATAGGTGATGGTCAAATCTCTAACTATTAGACTCAAAAGTGGTTCGACTCAGTAAATCAACGAAACTCCCCTTTTCTTCTTTAGGTTGCCATATTATCATTAAATATTAAGAGGCTAAGCAAGTCATTATAGGAGATACCTGAGCAGCGTTAATATAGTGATCTGCTTCAGCCATTCCTTTAGATATATCACCAACCTGTTCTGGACACATAAATGAAGGGACCTCCAAGAAACTTGATCTCTCAAGAGCATCTTCTACAGACAGAATGGGTGCTTCCAGATTATCTGTGTCATAATCGACTACTGCAAAGTCTGCAGCCATATCTGCATGTTTCTGTGTATCTGCAACCTAAAAAACAAACGTGAATAGGTAATAAGTAATAAGACATAGGGATTGAACTTAGGATCTCTAGGTTGGCAAGGAGGATACGTAGCCACTTCACCAAACTGGTATATTGGTATATTTGGTAATAAGTGATAAATCATAGATAGTCAAGGTTTATTATGATTTAGATATTGTACCTACGTGGAAATTATGTTTGATTTTATTCAGGTAGAAAAACATCAAGATTGGAAAAACTCAGCTAAAAAACGTGTTTTAATCAACCAAAGTCAAAACCAAGCATCTAGGAAATTTCAACAAAGTCTGCCGCGGAGAACAAAAGCAAGACATTCGGCCTGAGAGGATAGCGTCAAGATGCCACTTTCAGCATTGAGACCCATGGCAAAAAGCAGAGATGCACCTCAAGTTGTAGCATTGAGACACTCAATGTACCGTCATGGCCAAAAGAAGCAGGACGCTCCAAAAATCCGTAGCGTTGAGATGCTCCATTCCTTCACGCGTGCACAAGAGACTCTGCCACACTTCGTAGCATTGAGACATTATGGACGTCTCAACGCTACCCCCAAAATCATCCTTTTAGAAATAGATCATTTAAGTTTCGTGTCAAGCATCCTCGTTCTGACAAAAGTTCTTCTCCTTCCTAAATAAAGACCTGGCTAGGATTTAGTTCTTCCAATTAAATGGTGGTTCAAGTCTGATTGTAAGCTTGTTAGGCTCGGGTGAGATAGAGATTTTTCCTTTCAAGTATTCTTTAATTTTTGTTATGATTGGTTATGAACAAATGATATCAATTAAATTAACACCTTAATTGACACCTTAATTCATATTCACTGTTCCACTGCAACCCACAAGTTTATGATTGATTCATGACAAGTTTATGATTGATAATTGTCAAGTTTATGATTGATAATTGTCATGAATGATTGAATTAAGTTGTGTGTATATTTATGGCTTTTCCATGTTACATAGTTTTCATGATAGTTTCTAGGAAAACAAAGGAGCAACGTTAATTAAATTGTAACTATTTTAAATTAATTGGTTTTGATTTAGTTATTCTAGTTGTTTTAAATGCTATAATTTGATTGATATGGAATGCAATCGTGATTAATTAATAAGTTTTGATTTGGGTGCTTGGTATAAGGTAATTATATTAGGGGAATCAGACTAAGTTCTTGAATTAAGAAATCAATTTTTTCTTTATTAAAAAAAAATTCAATTTTATGTAAAACTTATAATCAAGATTATGGATGAAACTCACAGAAGTTTGGTAAGATTCTCTGTATTCTTTTTTAGTTTACTATTTTAAATTTCAAAATAAAAAATCAAACAAGTCTCTATTTTATAAAACTTTGAAAAATTAATTTCATTTATTCCCTTGAAATTCAACCTAGTCTCGCTAATTCTACAATTTCAACCTGGTCTCACTAATTCTACATGTTAGATTTAGCGATCGATTATATTTAGAGGGCCTCAACAACCCATTCCAATAAGCACCCCAGATAGGAAGGATTCCTTTTATATATATATATATATATGTAAAGTAGCTATAAATGAATCATGGGTTGATAGGATTACCACAAAAGCAAGTGGCTGACCAACACACTCGGTCAACTTATCTGCGAATAGAAGTTCATCACCAAACATAGTTATAGCTCCAACGTTATGTCCACCCACAGGAATATCACTGGTGGAAATAACAGCGATAACTCCCTCTGGTTGTGATTTGGGAGAAAGAGTAAACCCCTTCACCCGTGCCAAAGGCCTTGTGCTATATATAAATGCTCCATATAGGCAATTTGTTGGTGAAGGAATATCATCCACATAGATAGCCTCACCTAAAATAGTAATTTGCATATTTACATTGGTTTCCTGATACTGAAAACAAGAAATCATGATAAACAAAATAGATCTCAAAGAATATGGAACACTAAATATTGAAGTGAATGCAGAATCGAAAGTATAACAGCTACGCAAATATGCAGACATCTGACACCAAGTATACTGGATCAAGCCAATGTTAGTATGCATAAAATTTTGGAAGGGGAGATGCTAAAACTAGCTCAAACGAGATGTACAAGTAGGTACACATCTTCGTATCCATGTAAATAAAGCTAGATAAATACCTGAGATGGAAGACCCACACGCAAAATTATTGGTCTCAGAACATTTCAGAGATTGTGAAGGCTCAATGCTCATCAGGTTTATTTAGACAAATTTATTTCATCTCTGTGATTAAAAAAAATTCGCAACTATATTATTACATGGTATAAAGTACCTGAAGCTTGTAGAGCAGCTCCGGATTTTATAAGGGCACTTCCAACTGGATGATATTCTGAACTTAATTGGAGTGTCTGCCGTCCAGATGATAGTAGAGTTGCAGTTTTATTATAAGCAAATGAGGCCTTTTTGCATCCATTTACGTAATCACTCTTAATTTCAGCATTTCCATCAACCAAGGAGCTTAAGAACTGAAAAAGAAAGCCAACTGCTAAACTTGTCCTATAAGCAGGAGATGAAGTGCCCTTTTCAGGAACTATGGTGGCTCCGATCAACGAGACAGCTTCATATATGACATTATAATCAATAACTTTTCCAGCCAGAAATTCTTCTGTCTTTCTTGCTCTAATTGCATGTTTAGTCCCATAGGCTCCAAAAGCCAGGTGACAGCTATTTAATATAAACCCGTTGGAACTTTTACAAGGAGAGATTACCGCTAAGAAAGCGGCATTTAGGTAGGACAGTGCATTTCCAAGGGGTCGAGGTGAAGCTCTAAAAGAATCAAACGTTACAGTAGCATCATTTGGATAAATATCTCCAGCTGAATCCCAATTTGGGATCTTAACACTTAAAAGTACACATTTTGGACCCAAGGGAGGTCTCTTAAGAAACTCATCCAACGTAACCATTTCTTGGCTAGAACCAGTTAATATACTTATCATGGAACCTGCAGCAAGAAGTATCGTGGCAATATCTGAAGGAAACTGTTTTCTTTGCGCCATCATCAAATTTCCCCCAATGCTGGCAGTATTTCGTACAAAGCCGGAAGCAACTTTCTCCATGTGGTCTGCTATTTTATTGAAGACCAGCTCACCTGTTGAGGAGGGTTTAGTATGTTTCAAAGCCTCAATAGCTTTTGCAATTGTCACCGCTGCACCAATCTGTATTCCCGTTGAATCCATACTGATAACTGTCAGCTCAGGGATGTGTTTAAGACTAATGTATCTTTCAACGTGTACAGATTCTTTGTAATATCCGACTTCCGTGTTGCCAACAACCAACTTAGTTTTGCTTATATCACTAGACTCATCGCATTCCAATAATCTGTTTAGCTCCTCAATGCTAACAGGATTGAACCAGGAACATCCCTGAGAGTCCAAAACAGGGACAGACCTAATTTCCCTTTTTAAAAATTCAGGAAATAAGCAGGGGCCATTCTTGGGATCATAAAGTGGCAACTTACTCAATTTCAGCTCTGGGCTACATCCGTTTGGCCAGAACGAGTTAAACCCCAAATCCTCCATGTCGACATCGGAAGCAAAACTCTTACAGGCATCAGCAATGGGCCTGTATCCTGTACAGCGACAGAGGTTTCCGGAAACAGCGTTTTCAGCTTCAGAAACAGTGAGTTTGGAGAATCCTGGCAAGGGTTGGGGTCGATTGGTGTTTTCAGCATTGAGGAGAGCAGCAAAGAGTGAAAGGGACATTCCAGGGGTACAAAAGCCGCACTGAGAAGCATGGAAGCCAGCGAACCTCTGATGAATCGAGTGGAAACCATGGTTGCTGTTTCCAATACCTTCACTGGTTGTAACGGAGCACCCATGTATACTGCAAAGCAGAGTGAGGCATGAACTCACTGCGAAGCTTTCCACCTTGTCTAACACAGGATCGTACTTGGACAATACAACAACACAAGCTCCACAACCGCCTACATTTCCAACTCAAACAGGTTTAGATCGCATTTCCATACGGTTGATATTTGATAAGCCGCCAGAGATTGTTGATGAACTGCAGAATTCGATGCTAGACTAACTATTAATTAGCAACCCCAACCCAATTTTTTTTAATTTCATGATTCACTTTGTTATATACCACTTGGTTGCTCGGTTCCAATCTAATGCATTCATAATTTTAAGTATATACATTTTTATATGTGGTAAATCTACATTTTAGGCCAAATTTTAAATAATGTAAATATATCTACGAATATGAAATAATAATGTAATATTATATTTTTTTGTTTCAGTTTCTTCATTAAATTAGATATTCTTTAAATATACCTACAAATGTTAATTTGTGGTCTTGCGGTCTTGAGATCTGCCACCGTTTAAGAATCTCTAACTAAGATACTTTTCCTGCATTAGATGATAATAGCCTCTACTTCGTTTGGCATCAAAAATCGGAAAGAAATAGTTTTGAAGGATGGAAATGATAGGAAATTCCTACCTTTATTAGGAAACCAATAAATTTTGAATATGTAAAAAATAAAAGTTTTTTTTTAGATGCACATAAGAAGAGAAAGTAACTATTTTACAATTCTACTCTTATAATATAATTCTTAAAAAGAAAACCGCTAATCCTACTCCTCTCTTTTCTCATATTTTATTATTTTTACTAAAAATAAGTAAACTATGTTACCCTTTCTTTCCCATCCTTACTCTTTTTTTCAACCCCTCATTTTCTAGCCGCATCCAGTTGCCTTCTCTTTTCGCTTCCTATCTCTGATCTTTCTCCTCCAGATTTCATGCCGGAAAATACTTTACTCCCAACAATTGAGGAGCCAGGTACTTCTCCTTTCATGACCTCCTCCTCTTCTTTCTTCTCTACCTGTTGGCACACTATGCTCGTAGTATTCCTCCACCTATTTTGGAGGGAAAAGTTTTTTTTTGGGACAATTCTATTTTTATTATTTATTATTATTATTATTATGTATTTCTTTTTTTTTGTATAAAAAGACAAGTGAAATGATTTCATTTCAAAATCATTAAAAAGAGAGGCTAACCGAACGTAAATCTTGCGAAGGAGTGAATACCCAAAACTGAGTGAAAAGTGTAAGTAGTAGGAAACCAAGGCATGTTTGGCGGCGACTGTAATAGCCATAAAAACAGATACCGTAGACAAGCACAAGGCAGGTACCAATATGAGCTCGAGGTTTCCTTCGTAACTCCCGAAACTTCATCGTTTGGTTAACGCAATTAACAATTAGAAGAGAGAGAGAGAGACCTTCAGCGCAGCCAGGCTTGGGACTTTTGAAACAAGTGTGGTAGCGCAAGAAGTGGAGCAGAGTAACGGAAGGGTCAATAGTAGAGGCCGAGAGCTGAAACCTCTCTTGATTCACTGCAAAAACTAGACCATCTTTCTGTTTCTCCATTGTGCTGCTTACTGGATAATACGCTCGTGGTAGGGGAAGCGGTGCCACACTGCCACTGCCCACACACAGGATATGAATATTAAATCATATATATACATGTCCTTTCCTTCAACGTCACACCATTCCCTTCGTATTCTTGTATGA
Source organism: Momordica charantia (assembly GCF_001995035.1). Next base: position 247,381 of record NW_019104592.1, read on the forward strand.
CGCGTTGCTCACTCTCCAACTCCAGCCATGTTTTTCACCTTTCTCTGCGCCACCTGGCAAACCATTCATCCTCTGTGCACTCTGCACTTCGCTCCAAAAACAGAATGAAACATTACTCCACTCGAATACAAGAACTAATTACCAACATTCCGCCCATCTCTCCTATGCTTTCAAATCTACCATTACACTCACAAACCATGCTAACTCATTCCATTACCCCTCTCACAATAGTGATTGTTGTAGTTGAGATACTCCCAGAATCGAGAAACCCCAAACTTTCCAAGCTTAGGTGACTTCAGATAACATAGCTGCAATTCCTTCATGCTTCTCTCAAATCTCTTCTTTACGCCAAGTACCTGTAAGATGACATGCAATTATGAACCTCCTTTTCAGTTTTTTTTTTTTTTTTTAAATAGTAATAATAACTAGAAAGGGTAACATTGGGTAACATTGTATAAGTCAATTTCTTCCAACCAAAGCAAGTTTGACAAAGCAGTTTTTAAAACACATTTTCACCGCTACATTGATACATGCCACCAGCTCTCAAGAATGGGGAATAAGTGGATCTATTTAGTCGATCGGAAGTTGCGTTCACCATTCCTAGATTATAAAATAAATATACGTATTCATGACAGTCAAAAACAGGTGTCGTGTCATGTCAAACACAACGAGAACATCAAATGCCAAGTATTGGAGAACTCTCTGGAGGACAGATTCCCCGTTCCTGGGTATGAGGGAAATGGATTCCATAAAAAGAACATTGCAAGAAGAGGATAACTTCTCTTCGCATATTGCAATAAACGTAATGGCGTATGATTTTAGGAAACTAAACAATTTTTTTACGAAGGTACGAGTAGGGATGAGGAGGGAATTTGAAACATGGACATCCAAGGATATTTTGGACATTTGCCCTAGATCTGAAGCTTGAAGTAAAATGTCCCATCCAAGGCACAAATTGTAACTCCTTACTCTCTCATGATCGTGATAAGGAATCTCTACTTTTAAGTTTTACCAAGAAAAATAATGAATCAAGTGCAGATTACCTGGGACTTGTTGATCCAAGAAAGTCTCCTCGAAAAAGCTGCTTTATCAACTTGAGGATTCCACGTATCACCAGTAAAACAACATCGGAGATCTAGAGCACATTGCAAGATTTGATTAATGATACCAGCCACGGATTGTGTATCTTCAGACAGGAAACATCTGCAAAGGTGATATACATAACAAATATTAGGAATCCAGTTCGACAACTAATCTGAAAATTTTCAATGCTTCCAGTTCCACTCATCAACAACGAAGAAAAATGAATAAATACTTTTCTAAATCACTTCATTTAATAAAGAAAACCTAGGAAGCACACAAATGTCCAACATGACCTTCTTTCTTTTTATTTTGGACACATTAAAACGCAGTGTGCTTCTTGAAGAGAGGTACCTTGCACCCCTGGGTAGCCTCTTCCTAAAGACACCCCTTCACGAATATGGCAGAAAGTTTATTCTATTTTCCCCATGGTCTTGCATAAAAATTTATATGACTTCAAGTTTATTCTATTTTCACCATGGTCTTGCATAAAAATTTACATGACTTCCTTCTTCGGTAGTTGGGTGGTGATCTTTTTGAAGGAAAGGCAAAAGTCCTGTGGCTAAACATTATCGAAGGTACTCTTAAGTAACTTTGGTTGAAAAAACATCATATGATGTTCAAGGGCATTGATAGAGTTTTTGCAGATATCAGGTGGTTTTCACTTTCATTTTGACTTTTCAGGTTCTACTACAAACAATTTTTTATGTCAATTTTGTTCCTTTTTTTTTTCTCATAAGAAATTTTGTTTCTACAAAGCTAGACTTAATTTGATCTTGTACAACTGGGGAATATTTTGTAACCTTGGTTGCCTAGAACTTGGAATTCAATTCTTACCCTCCCCTCTTTTGAATTCCTTCATTTATCCAACTAAACTTGTTTCTTCTAAAAATAAATAAATTGCAGTTATTTTTTACCAAAAGAACAGAAAGTCAAGCATTCAGAAATAATCTTGCAGTTCCTCAAGAGATTTCAAAATTTGAAATAGAATCTTACGTGTGTAGTGCATCAGTTAAATAAACCATATGCATCGACTCGAGATCCATCATATCCTTTGCCTACACAAAACAGAAGCATAATTAGATAAAGAAAAAACCAGAGTGTTCGAATGCACCAAGAAATATGTCCACAAACAGTTCCCACTCTTGGGTCATGGAAGATAAATAAAAACACTGATAATACCATACTTCTCTCCCGTATTATTTGTTAAGATGGAGACCTGCTTGGTAAAAAGTGCTCAAGATTTCTTGAAATAAGAAATAGTGACATCTAGACTCTAGGATGATATGCATTGTATGGTCAGGAGATATCTTAATACGTGGAGATCAATATGAAGAAAATTTAATTGATATCAAGTAATACCTTATAGGCGTTCTACAGACGGTATCAGATATCGATGTAATTGTTGAAAATTGGTAATTTGAACCAATAAATCATGATAACAAAGATTAGAATCCCTGTCGTAGTTCAGGAGGCTAAGGCCTATTCGGAAGTCATGTTAAAAACAGTTTTAGTTTTTAAAAATAAAACAGTTTTTTAATGTTTTACAGAAAAAAATTTAATCACTCTTTTTAAAAATAAAACAGTTTTTGGAAACTACTTGTTTGCACATATTTTTTAAATGAACTATTTACTGGAACAAGCACTCCTCAAATCATAGATTTGTAAGTCGTTCCAAGTGCATGATAACTAGGCCACCAAGTCACCAAAGGGCGATCCCATTGACTAGGGCTTGAGTTTTCTTGGCCATACCGGTTTAGAGGTCTCATGTTCAAATCTTTAGGAGCTTAATACCAAAAATCCTTGATGTCTCCCAGGTCCGGATCTTAGGGCGGGCATGAGTGCCCCGGATAGAGGGGAACAAAGCTCCGACTCCCAATTAATAAAAATAGAAAACTATGCCACCAAACCACAATTTTTAAACATAATCTTGAAAGCGAAAAGTTATTTTTCAAAATAACTTCCGACCAAGCACCCAAGAGATACCAAATATCCCCTTATCATTTTAATTCTCTCTATATATTCAATAATCTTGAAGTGAAGAATAAACACAAGAAATTAACACATTATGATGGAATATGGATAAAGAACAGGAGAATTCTTGGAAATAAGATGAAAAGGGAGGGACATCCCAGTCGTACACAAAAATAAAGATGTCCAACTAAGAAAAATAAATTACCTAGAACAACACAATAACCAATCCTGATGAACAAGAAAAGTGCCAAACTCAACATAATATTGGATATTAATACATGGGATAAAACCGTGATTCTCACCTTAAGTTGAAGAGATTGAAGAAATCTACACCAAGATACATGTGACAATTGAGATTCCACATAATATTGTAGTACACACACAAAATGATTGACTTCATGCCTGATCATGAAAGAATGAAAGGATAAAAATAGTCAGAAGTACACATGAAAACCACAAAAATAGAAATAAATGTCTAGGTTCAGGATGTATGTTAAAAGTGAAGAATGCAATCATTATGAACAAAGCAAAGGAGAAATTCGAGTCAACAAACTCGAGATGTACCTTGTCTTCACCAAAACATTAAGATGCTTGGTTTCCTGATTAATAACTTTGGAATGGCGATTCTGACTGACAAAGAGAACCATGTCCTGTCAATCAAAATTTGAAGCAAAAGATATGAGTTCCATTCATCCAAGAAGTTTAAGACGCAATGCAACTTCAACTGACTATTCACACCAGCTAAACTAATATTATTCTCTAGTTGGACGTCCTCTAATCTCCACCAATGCTAATGGAATTAAAAGCTGAATTTCTTTCAGTTGAAATGTTAAACCCTCACCTCTCTCCAGGCCAAAAATTGTCATCCATATAACTTTGTTCAAGTCAATCTTAAGTAATGCAAAAGAAGGGTATACGGTAAGACAAGAAGAAACAAGAGCATGCACCTAAAGAACCAATCCAAGAAGTTTATTTGTTCCAGAATTAAAAGGAACAGAGTTCTGTTTAAAAAGTATAAACTTTTTTTAATAAAAATTACAATATATTCAAAATATACTTTAAGAGTATTGCGACTCGACATCCCATCTGTTCTGCACACATCCAAAATTCCCCCTTTGTATGCATTATGGTCGGAAACGTAATTTTTTTGTACAATATCCCCTAAGTTGCAACAAAAAATTTGCATGGCCTTGACACGTATTTGTGCTTACTATGCTTTATAAATTACTGAATTGTCAGCTATTTTTAACAATTATGTTGAAACTAAATTGTTTGTTCCAATGAACCCAAATCCTATGACGTATCTGTCAATGGCAACATACTCACTCATCCATGTGCAGTAAAATTAAAGGATATATCACGACCTTCAAAGAGGACCAAACTTTGGTCAGAGAAAAAACAGCAAGCTTCACTTTAACATGAAAACTGAAAATCTCAGCATATATTTCCAATGCGGCAGGCGTCAAAATGA